>VNKC01000019.1:0-32053 GCA_008042775.1 Drosophila pectinifera
TTGAAATAATTCCCTTTAAGGTATCCCCTTAAGGTATAATCAGGAGCTATTAGAATATAATTAAAGTATTTCTTTAGTTTTTCCTCAATACAGATTATAAATATAGTTTATTTATATAATTTAAAGATCAGCAGACTCTGCTGAAGATTTATTTATACATATATAGTATTAAATTATAATGATGAAATATTACTTAAGGTTGCTGTAAAATACGACTTAAAGATGGTGAATTTTCTATATAAAATAAGAGATGAAATAATTCCATTTAAAGAACGTATATATACTTATAGTATTTCTTTCCTTTTTAAAAAACTGCAGACTCTGAAGATGTTTTATTAAATTTTTTACCGATTATATATATAGTTCATTTTTGTGCCTTAAAGATCTTTTATTTATATATATAATTAAATAATAATAAAGAAATATTTCCTAAGGTTGCCGAAAGATACAATTTAAAGCCCATTTACTTTTAAAATTTAAGTTGAAATAATTCCCTTTAGAGTAAATAAACTAAGAGATATTAAAATTTATTTATGTTATTTGTTATTGTTCTAAATTTCGTTAAATTCTACGATTTAAACATTTGAATATTTTATTTTTCCATATTAAACATAAAATCAAAATGAAATCGGGTAAGTATACTTAATATACTATCGTATACTTCATAATCGTATACTTAATAATGCGTATACGTCAATTATTAAGTATACGATTATGAAGTATACGATTATGAAGTATACGATTATGAAGTATACGATTATTAAGTATACGATTATTAAGTATACGATTATGAAGTATACGATTATGAAGTATACGATTATGAAGTATACGATTATTAAGTATACGATTATTAAGTATACGATTGTGGAAATAGCCTCGCAAAATAATGGCAATTCTGCCCTATTTTTTGTGCAGTGCATCTCCCCTATCCCCGGGCGCCCTCACCTCGATCCCCGATCCCTCACCGATCCCAGAGTTGGGCCAGCAATTGGCTTGTCTTGTCTTGTCGTACGTTTTCCAGCTAAGATTGGCGACGCCATGTAGTTAACGCGTTCGCACTTTTTTTTCTGCTTCCTCAGCTCTTTGTTGTAGTTGCAGTTGCAGTGGCCGTCGGGTAGTGGCTGTGTGTAGTTGTGTGTTGTTGTTGGGGCTGGCAAGTTAGCCCATGGAGAGGAGTCCTCGACTCGTGTCCAGTCCATTCAGTTTTCATGCCACGCAACTGCAGCGAAATTGGCTAAAAATGACACTCGTTTTCAGGGAAAAGAGAGAAAAAAAAACGCACAAAAAAATGGAAACCGAAAGAGGTTTATGCATATAGTAGACGGTATAGTATGCGGCCGAGAGAGGTGGGCATGGGCATGATTTCTGATTGGCCATAAACACACAAAAGTATTGAGTTTTATCAGGCTGCGGGCTATATGGCTGGCTATAAGGTGGAATCGTATGGCGGCCTGGTATCCCCAGATCCGATCCGAGGCATAAACTTGTACCTCATATACTCCAACTCGGGGATGGCAGCACCATCAGCAATTGGCAATTACTTTGATAACCGGGCCCTGGCACCAGGGCTTTCTGGCTTCGGCTTTGGCTTTGTGCTGAAAAGTTGATTTGCCTTTCCTCCTTCCCTTCCCTCGACTGGCCATTGCCTTTGGCTGGGAGGCTTCAAGGTTTTGACAAAGCAATTGATGGCACTGCGGCACAGGTATGAAAACTATCTGGGGATCCACGGCTTCCAGCCCCGAGTTAGGGCCTGAAAATATGAGTAGGCTAAAGGTTTATCAGGGCCATAAATAAGGCAGACCCGAGATAATGCAAATGTAATCTTGGCTAATCCTGGCAATCTTAATTGGTCCAATGGGGCTGGATATTTATATGTAATATGTAATAATAAGATAGCCATATCTTTAAGTCATAGAAATTAAGATAGTTACTCTAGTTACTCTAGATAACTACAGATGTCTTACGACCTCTTAATATTTATTTCAGCCCATCTCTGCATATTTAACTAATATGATTTTGGTTTAAATTCCCTGCATACTTAACTAATACGCTTTTGTTTTAAATTCCCTGCATTTTTAACTAATATAATTTTATTTTAAATTCCCTCATTTAATCACCAGGAAGTAACTCAAGTAATTACTAATAGCTTAATAATAAGTTACAATCCCATTTAAGCGCCTAACGTTCTCTTACTTAAAAGCGGAAATTATCTATTTGAAATGATTGCGAATCCCCCCTAATCTGAATCTTAACATATTCCGAAAGTCAAGAACAATTAACTTCCTCATTACCCTCCCACTGTAGCTCGCATTTCTTTTCTTTTTGTGCCCATGGTGGACGGTGGATGTATGTATCAATCTCGTGATTCTCTCCCACTTATAATTACTCCGCTGGATATGCCTATCTGATGGTATTTCACTCAGGGCAGTGCCTCACCCTCAGAATTCAGACAAAAACATGACAGTTTTTCCCAGTGGCCAAAAGGGAGTAGCGATGTACAGAAAGAAATTTTGATAAATAAACTATATTATAATAAATTGTATATAAAAGAGAAAACTATTATACAAAAGACTCTTTAGTTATAGTAGAGTATAGTAGCATATTATAGAGCAAATAACATTTAAATTATTTCTTGTAAATGGAAATAATTATTCCTCTTTTCTGTGTAGGGAATAGCCGTACCCTCGCCCTTAAGTATCATGCCAACACCATCGATTTATGATGGTCACCGTTCCCGGTCTGGAGGTATTATAAGGTAGTTAGCTGTTTTGGTGGCAGGGATTAAGATTAAGACCTGCTGCTACATCAAATGGGTGTGAAAAACGCAAATTACAAAGAATTTCCTCGGGGATCCGCAGGAAACCAGCCACATAGCTGCCGTCGTCGTCCGACGTCCGACGGCCGACGGTCGACGGTCCTCCGTCTGCAGATGGACAGACAGTCGACGACTAACTAACTAAGGGCGTGTCAGGTAGAGTCCTCACCCCCTTTTACCTTCTGCAGCGGTCGTGTAACTTTGAAATATGTTGAGCGTGGTGGCGATAACTGGCCAAGTAACTAACCTGGCTAACTTGGCTAACTGGTAACTGGCAACGGGCTACGGCTACGGGCTACGAGCTACGAGCTGACTGGCAACTGGCCGCTGCATATGCATATTTTATGCCATTTAAGCGGCATTTATGCAGCTTCGCGTGTTGACAAAAGTTGTTGGCTGCTCGTAACTCAATCTCAATATTTCAGAGCCCAGGCCAGGCAGCCAGGCAGCCAGGCAGGCAGGCAGCCAAGCAGCGTTACATTAAAACGTGACTTTGACAGTAGCTGTTGAGGCTTCTCAGCAGCAGCAACATCCAACATCCAGCAGCAGCAGCAACATCCAATACCCAATACCCAACAGCAAGCAACATCTAGCAGAAACAGCAGCAACATCACCGCCGTACGTGCCCCAAACACCAGGAAGAGTCATCGCCATCGATGCTGTGTGACATTCGTTAAGCAAAATATGTGTCATCCTCCTGGCTAGAAGGCAAAAAAACGGGAATGGGCACTCGGATTGGCCATGGATGGGATATTAGTCGACGGCACAGTTTCCCAAGGGTATACCGGGGTATATTACAGCTGACAGGGTCTTACAATCGAAGAGTTCTGAATTCAGAGACAAAAGCAGGTATTACAGGTGAAATACGTGGATTTCTATTTCCTCAGAGTTAGGATCATAAAATATGGTATTAGGTTTGAAAAACCTGGCGCCCTGAATAAAGAATTCTTTTTAAATAAAAGCCTTGAATGTGTGTGGTTTGAAACAAACATGGGATTAGTTTCAGATTAATTTTATTATGGGAACCTATATTTTCTATAAGATAAAAGCAAGGGAATTGAGCTCTTTATGGTTATTGGGTCTCATAGAAACTCTACTACTTGATACTATATAATTTAAGATGCTTGCAAAGCTATATATAAAAATTAAACCCTATTACTAAGTACCTTTTAGTCGCTAGCTCTGCTGCGGAATTCCTTCACATTTTTCTAGGGAGGAACGGGAACAGGCTGAGACTCCTGATCTATTGGTTTTTGCGTGGCAAACGTTTACAAGTTGAACATATTTTCGTGGTCGACGTCGTTGACTGCCTGCCATGGCTGATTGCATGCATATTAGCCAAGAAGCCAGAGCCAAGAACCAAGAGCCCAGACGCGAGTCTAGGCCAAAAGCTGAGAGCTGGTGGAGTAAGGGGCTTGTTCCCAAGTGAAAGACGCCAAAAAGTTGATCTGCGTTCTGAGGCTGAGGCTGAGGCAGCTGAGTGCTAGGAGGAGGCCTCCTCCTGCTCCCTGGGCTCCTCACGAGCGGCTGCATATTTTTGCTACCCTTTTGTTTTGTGGCAAAAGCGAAGCAGCCAACAAGACACGATTTTTAAAACGAAATCCATGTTCTTGAGCCGCACTACGACCAGATCGCACTTTATACTATTTTTTTATTTTCTCCTTCACCGCTCCCCGCCACTATGAGTAGTTTCAGTTTGACTTTGAGTTTGAGTTTGAGGGCTGGGAAGAAGCGTTATTTATAAAACATGTTCGAAATGCAAAGCATGCGACACGACGAAGCTTTCATGCCCTATACACAAGTGCCGCATACCTCGCATCGCTCACAGATTATTCAGATTTTCTTTCTGCCGACTTTTCCTCTTGTCACCAATGGTGTTTTCCGATGGAGGAATCTGAAATTGAGGGAAAAATCAGGGGAACAGTATTACATTTATTTATATATAATTTCAAAATATATCCCCTTTATTTCATGTGTATTTCCAGTGATCGATCATCTCTCAATTAAGCACAATGCCAGACACTTGCTTATTGTCACTTTGTCTCACTCGATCATTGCCAGTGATCTTCATTTGTTAACACTTTAGCTGTGATCCGAGTCAAGATCATTTTATTTAAAGATAACTTTGCTCCGATCTCTTTCTATTCTTTTAAGGCGATCGCTTATCTCGGCATTTGTGTGTCGAGCGATCTACAATGGCTCTTGATCTGGTATTTTGCCACGCGACACATAACATCTTGTTTTGTGATCTTTAAGCAATGATATGTCGTACTTGTTGATGGTTTAATCATTAATCTTTGAGCTACAAATAGGCTTATAAAAAATTAGTAGATTATTTCAAAGGAATCGTTCTTATAATTACAGAGAATATAATAAAATAAATTAAAATCTTTAACCTAAACTCCAAGGATCTTTCTATGCTCAATATTAGGTAGAAACCTTTATAGATATTATATTTTATTATTCTATTATTAGGTAGAGACCTTTATAGATCTTATATTATATTATTTTATTATTAGGTAGAACCCCTTCTAGATCTTATATTTTATTCCTCTTAAATCCTTGGAATACACAAAGCTTGTTGAAACCTTCCAATCCTTTTTCAAGCCACCCAAACTTGGTGATCAACCCAATCGAGGCCCGCCAAAAGGGCAATTCTGAGTAACCATCGGGCCTGCTTACCATTTTAGCATTCGGTGGCATTTTCAATGGTCTCATAACCCAGGGCCAGACAATGAAACCCCCAATACCGATACCGATCCCCAACCCCCTTAGAGCCTGCTGTCAATGTGCGTAACAATTAAATCGTGTGGCTTCCTCTTCTGTCTGCAGACAATTTGCAAATGATCGGTCGCCGTGGGTTCCTACGGCTTACAGGATGCAGTGCTCGGTGGGATTGCGTGGCCCATGCACCTAACTTCATCACGATCCGCGACACGAAAATAGTTTCACTCCCCTTTCCCCCCAAAGACGGCGGCGCTCGATGCGAAGGAGCTTATTTGCCGCGGAGTGGGAAGCGTCACATCACGAAGTCGACGCCAACGCCACTGCTAACCATCAAAACACTGCTAGAAAATATTTTAAAATAGAAAATAGTTTAAGGAAAAATATATATACCTTCTAGAGCAGCATATATCATCAAAACACTGCTGGAAAATATTTTAAAATAGTAAATAGTTTAAGGAAAAATAGGCATGGTCTTCTAAATCATTCTAAATAAGACCTAAATATTGTTTGAGCTATATTTTTCAGATACAAGAGCTACAAATGTGCTCTAGTATTTATTTCAGAGCTTTTCTGACCATCTTAGGTAGAATTTGAACTGAATTTGAATTTAAACACCGATATTTTCCAGTGCAATAATAGCAAAACGGCAATAGCAACTGGCAACTGGCAACAGGGACTCTCAACTGCCACCAGGTTGGCTGCCCCGGCGAGTTCTGGTGCTTTGCATATTTAGCAAACACATTGGCAGTGCTCGTAACGAAAAACGGTTTCATTGTTGCCGACAACAACATAAAAGCCTGCGCTCCTTTTGGTGGCCAGTACCCATACCCGTACCCGTACCCAGATCCAAACCCAATCCCAAACCCATACAGATAATAACAATCGACACACAGAGAGCGCGGCCCCGAAAGAACACAGAGACCACAGAGGCTTGGAGGAGCTACTCGAAAAGCAGCTCGGGGAACTGGACTGAGACTGGGACTGGGACTGGGACTGGGGCTGGAACTGAGACTGGGGCTGGGACTGGGTCTGGGAGAACCCGGGGACCCAAAAGAGCTGGCCAAGAGACCAACCGACAAGAAAATAAGTTGAATAAAATTATTGTGAACACGTCTCGTTGATTTATTGTGAAATCGCGCATGAGTAATGATCGCATATTTGGGTATGCTTGTTGTTTTATCCGAGGAGAAGGTCGCTCGTACCTCTATCCCTCGATTGGGCCACAGTATAATTTCTGCTGTCTGTGGCTGCTTTTTTGTTTGTAACTCCTACCTTTTCCCAGCCAGCCTGGTTATTGCTCATTTTCGTATCGATACGTAAGCCGGTGTTTCTGTTTACATTTTACCGGGCTTGTGCTCTCTATTGTTGCTCTAAATGGCATCGAATGAGTTGAACATTTTTGGTTGTCGGTTTTTGGGGACCTCCAAAAAACAGTGCCACATCCGAGCCAAAGCTGGGACATGGCTGGAGCTCGAGTTGGAGCCGGAGTTGGAGTCTCTGGCAAACAATAAAACATGATGATGGGCAACTCGATGGGGATGCAGGAAACCCGGGGCATTGGGGTTCCTCTCTTCTGGTTATCTAATCGGCCTTTATAATTGGTGGGTAACCAGCCAGGGAACAGGGACCCGCGGCGAGGAGAGATTCAGCCCGATCATTGTGTAACAATTAAGGTAAGGAATCAACACTGATCAACAATCTCTGGGCATGGGGCGATTGTAATTGTTCCTTAACTTTTCCCAATCTTTTGTTCTTTTCCCCCCAGATCTCTGCCAGGTAGGATGCATTTGGAGAAAATATCGCTGGAATTAAGGCATGAAATCGAATTTGAAATCAAGATATTGCTTTTCTAATTGAAGGAATATCAAAGTTGATTGACCTGTACATAGATCTTGGGAAAGAAATTAAAAAAATTCAATAAAACGATTGTTTGTGGTCTATTATATATATTTTTAAAAGAATTACTACTTTTTACAAAGCTGATCTCTACTCAAAAACATGTTTAATTATATAAATATTAATCTAAAGGAAACCACAATAAAATTAGTAATATAAACCACATTTTCTGAACCCAAAATAATAATATCCAGACTCAAATTACTACTAGAATTTGAATTTCACAAAATACGTTTAATTATATTAATATTAATCTAAAAAGGACGCCACAATAAAATTAGTAATATAAACCACATTTTCTGAGCCCAAAGTAATAATATCTATTATATATATTTTTATAAAGAATTAACACTTTTTACAAAGGTTAGTTTACTGTAATTTTTAGCACTACTCAAAAACACTTTTAATTATATAAATATTTATCTAAAAATCCACAATAAAATTAGTAATATAAACCACATTTTCTAAACCCAAAGTAATACAATCAAGACTCAAATTTCGACTAGAATTTGAATTTCTTTTCAAATAAATTTCAATTGCAATGCCTTTTCCTTTCTATTTATCGGATAATCAGGTTTAACCCATCCGAGTAAAGCAAATTGAAACAGGCTCCCCTGCAGCCAAGAATTCTTGCGACTTTCTCTCCATTTTTACACATATCAATAACCATTATCTATCCACATGTTAACCCAGGCGATTTTTCTTCTTGCCCAGACTGCAGTTTGAAAGGCCACCGAAGGAAGTTAATAAAAATCAAGAAGAAAGATGCAGACACAGAAAGTGTATCTGGCGGAGGGAGAGAAAATGTATCTTGCAGTACGCATGAGGCAGTTACGAGGCCAAAAATTGATGATCGCGTGCCAAATGTGCATGTTTATAAACATATTTCTTTGGCCCCGCTTGTAAGAGCCCCGGAACCCAGTAACTCCAACTCCGACTCCGCTTGGCCATTGCCTGTTGGCTGTCCCATTTGGATGATCTTGCATTTGATCAGTCGCTTTGTTGATTGCTTGAAACTTGTGTCCATGCAATAAAACACTCAAAATGCCAACTTTATTTTGGGTCAAAGCCGGCCAAACACGCAACGTTGCCTGAGAGCCTCAGTTGAGTTTCTGGGATGCGATAAACTTTTGCCTTGTTTCCGAGCCCCCCTCTCTCTCTCTCTGACCATTAAAATTGTCTGCGGGCAGGCAGCCAGATTGTGAACGAATTTTGCGTGCGTTTGACCTTTTTCCGTTCAAAAATAAAATAAGAAATATGAAATTCACACAAATATAAAGAGCAAAGGGGAGACTCGTCGGAAACCTGTGGCAAATGGGGTTATGAAGAGCAGCGATATATATACGATATATAAAATTCCAAGTTCCCTAACCAAACCGATCCGAATCGACTACCAACTGTGCATTTGGCGGAACTTTGCGCCGCATGCGTCGCATATCTTTGACACAATCCGTGGCGCCCACCCGTTGGGAATTCGAGGCAACCTTTTCACTTCTCGCCCCTTTCCCCCCTCCCCTTTGCAGGGCCCCTCTCCACCACGAGCACAAATTAAATTAATTCATAATGAACAGAATTATTAGAGCCTAACCGCCGCCAGAGAAGGCCCAAGTGTCCAAGAGAACCGACCTGCATCATTTATTTTAGCCCTAACAGTGATGCGAGTCACCTTTTATAGGTAAAAAGAATAAAGAAATAGTTACTTGGGAAAAAATACTGTATAACCTATTTTTTTATAAATTTTTTAATATAAAAAAAGCTGGAAAATTAAGTACTAATCTGCTAGTTATTCATGTTAATGTTTTATTAATGTTTTAATCAGTTTAAGATGAAGTATTAGTTTTAAACCACAACATTACCTACCTTTAAAACATTTGGTTTTATTATTTCAATATAATATAATAATATAATTTTTTTTCTATATAAAGTTTATTTATTTTGTGTATATATATATATGTATATATATATGTGTATATATATATATATATTTCTTTTTATATTAAATTTCCTAATAAATCCTATATCTAACAATATATACATACTGAAAAAGGTTTTCTAAAAGGTGTTTTAAAGATCACGTATAAAATATATGTACAGATATTGATAGAAAACATACTATATTTATATAAAAATATATATATATCAATTTTTATATTTTATATATACAAATATATTTCCTATATCTAAAAATATAAACATAATAAACAAGGCTCCTTAAAAGGTGTTTTAAAGATCACCCATAAAATATAAATACAAATATTGATAGAAAACATACCATATTTTATTTATTATAGGTCTTATTCGGGATTATATTTATAAGAAGGGCTGAAAAGTCCAACAGTTGCATCACTGTTCCCAAGCTGAGTACATAAGACAAAGCCAGAGACGAACACTTTACAAGGGCGTTGTCAAGCAGTTAAGAAAAGAATCAGAGCCAGAACCAAACTGGAAACCGGGCTAACCCAGGGATTAATGGTTGCGCTGACAGAGAAAATCCTGCGGTTGTAATTTTTACGACCCTTCGCTTCCCTATTCGAGGTCTCCTCCGAGACTCCTCCTCCTTCCGAAGCAATTAGAGTTGTGTGAGCGAGGGCTGCCTCCTTCCCACTTGGGTGCTGATCGTAAAAGATCTTACCGGGAATTCGCTGTCGCTCCGCCCGCGGATCATTAGTTATCCAGGAATCCAGCGTGGGCTGGGAATCACAGGATCACCTTAGGGATCATGGGATTACTTTACCGGACCTTTACGCCGGCCCAATTACGTGCAATGATCGGGAGGTGGGCTGCCCTTTTTCAGGAAACTCATCTATGCAAAACAGACCCTCGGTCAGCGGTTGGGTTAAAGTCAACAAACAGTTAAAGCAAGGCCAGCAAGGGTTTATGTCTCTATCTATACCTGCTGGAACATATATATATACAAATTCCCAGACCAAAGTGATCAGTAGAGGGATCAGTATGCATATGGGTCTTGGGATTATTTTATGTCTGTCATAAAGACATAAAGATACCATTTTTGGCCTTTAGTACTTTGTTATGATCGAGACAAAGTAAAGTATGAATCATTATGCAAGGATGTGGTCTTTCAAGGATCTGGAGACTTAAGTTAAGCCTTAAATGAGCAAATGTTATGTATATTTAAAAGCATATTTAAAGTAGTTAATAAATTGTATTCCTGTATAGGGAAATACCTAAGACATCTTAAAGAAACTCCATTTTAGGTTTAAAAAATAGTAAACATGTTATTAAATACATGATAAAAAATAGTAAACATGGTTTTAAATACATGTTAAAAAAGTTAAATAAATTTATCTATATTTTAGATTTAATCACGGACATCTATGACTTTTTTAGAGGCTCAAAATGTTGAGTAAACTTATAAATCTCAGCAAGGGTGCAGATGCCTAGGCATAAGTTTCATTTTTAAAATAAATTATGGTTTTCAATAACATTTTATTCCTATTAATTCATATATAATAATCAATTAAATCATATCTTCAGCTTTTCTAAGTAACATGACTTTATTTTATGTATATTTATTTGAAAGAATATTTAATAATCCTAACCATATCGCCTCTTTCGACCTGTTATTCCACCGTTAATTCCTAATTTCCCCAATATCAACAACAATTAAGCTGAGCTCAATCAAATCGATCAAGATCTCTCTCTCCCTAGTTAAAGCTGGCTAATTAATCAAGCCAAGATCCACTGATCTTTATGAATCAATATTCGTTCACTAAGCTCCCCCAAAGAAGAGGTGTTCTGCTTGTTCGAGAAACACGATTCTTCACTTCCTCCAGCCTCCAAAAAAAAAACGAGCACGTCTCCCAGAGATTTTCCTAATGATCAAAGCATATATCTTTGGCCGGAACAGCCCACAAGAATTCAACCACATATTTCTAGATCTGGCTCTGGCTCTGTCCCAATATGATTAATTTTTCCTTTAGGGTTCTGACAGCACAAATCTCTCTCTCTGGTGGAGTCGGGCCCATTGCAATTGGCCCGGAACACGTGTTTGTTTGCTGCCCAGCCGGTGGTTCTATTTCCCTAAATCTCCTCCTCTCCATTCTCCGTTCTCTGTTCTCCATTCTCCCGAATCGCAGCAGCTTTCACTCATGCGTGGAGGGTTCTCCGGACTCTAGAGACTAGAGAATCGGAGAGTCGAGTCGGGAAATGCGCATGCGCAAACGCAAATGTTGCATGGAACGCGGGAGAATGAGAATGAGAATGAGCCGGGCGGCCAACAACTACATGACATAGTGCCTGTCGTCTCATTAGGATTAGACCCACGTTATTTAATTGCATGTTAGGGATGTTAGGGATTCCTGCCTTATAATGAGTTAGTCAAACACACACACGCACGCACCGTGGAGCACAGTAAGCAAATGATTAATGACTACAGAACCTCCTCTGTTTATCTCACTCTTAGGCGGGTCCGCGGCCTAACCTCTGTTGGTTTTCCACATGAATTTATTTACAAATAAAATTATAGTCTCAAAGTCAGGGCAGCCCAGGCAGCCGGAGCAGCAGCGGCCACCATTTAAACACCCCATAAACAATTTGCCATAATTTTGTTCAACGACGAGGACGACCACGACGACGACGAGGACGCCGAGCTTGGCGGCGCTCCCTCATTACAAAATGACGGCAAATTGCAATTTTCAGAGCCCGCATGCCGATCTGAACTGAAGCGATCCCAGCACAGCCCATCCCCATCCCCAGTCCCCCAGTCCCCCAGTCCGAGATCCATCCAATTCGGTAGCCGGCGATGCAACGATGTGACAATCAACGGCACGTCCACGGCCTGATGTGATGTGATCTGATGTGATGAGTGCGTCTATCATATCGTCAACGTGCGTCGTCGCAGTCCCCAATCCCAATCCCAGTCCCAGTCATCGTCCTCGGCCCCCATACCAATCCCCATATCCATCCTCATCGCCATCTCGACATCGTCATCGTCATCGTCACTGTCAACCGACAACATCATCATGCCGCTGGAGCAACACCAACACCAACAACAGCAGCAGCAGTCTCAGAAAAAATTATGTTTAAGTTGAGATTTAGATTTTTAAAGCAAGTTTATTATTTACAATTATTTTTGAGCAATTTTATTATCTGTTTCCAATTAATATCTTATGCTGAATCAGCTTTAATATTTTATATTAAGATTAGTTTAGTGTCCAATTAGTTTGTGTTGCTGAAAGCAAGTTTATAAACAATACCACCTTTAATCTTTTACATTACGATTAATGATTTAATATTGCATTTATGGCTAAGCATTTGTTTTAATTTATTAAACTTTGGTTGCAATTTCCGCTATTTATGTTCTTAAAAAGATTTTCCTATAGTATACCCTAACTGCCAATATTTGACCTATTTAAACATGTTTTTGTATATTTTGTGCTTGACAATTATAAAAGTTAAAATATGTATACACTTGCTATAGGGTTTTTTAAATATAAATAAATACCCAGTTTCCTCTCAGTGCATCAAAGCCATCCCAAGGCTGGACGCCTGGCTTACAGCCCCTTGATCTTGATCGGGGCCAAGCAAAGCCCAGCTGAGGAGCTGGAGGAGCTGGAGCTCCACTGAACTCCGCTCGGCTCATCATCGTCGTCATCGAAATTGTCATGTCACGAAAGTTAGCTCCCAGCTGCTGTGGCTGCTGTGGCTGCTGCTGCTGCGGCTACTGCTGCAGTTGCTACTGCGGTGGTTGCAGCTAGCAGTCCGTTGTCGGCTCAGCTTTATTGTGGTTCTCATTTTTTGTTTTTAGTGTTTACTTGGCCCTTGATCCACTGGGCACGGCCACTTTATAATTGGGTTTGGCTCCATGGCAGTTTCCCTCGCTTTTCAATTAGCATAATGAGAAACTGGCAATATAGTTTATGGTTTTATAATATGTTGTAAATAATTTGGACAGTTTTTTAGATATCAAAGGAATGTCTTAATGAAGGAATAGTTTTTTATTTGGTAAATAATATTTACAAGGGGTATTAAAAATTAGTTCGGATGCCCACGAACTTTCTCAGGAAATAAGGTCTAAGAAAATATTTGTAAATATTTTGGAAGCAGTTTTCTAGAATATATATATATGTGTATATGTTTCTTATATTTCTATCTATTCTATCTATATCTATTTTCATGTATTTCATTACCATATGCTTTAGTTTAGTAGACAATTTATTGTGTAATTATTTTGTACTTGCTTAGATTTCTGTATAAACTAAATGTAAATATATTCAAAACTTCAGAAGAGTATTCCAGCTTTTCTTGAGGTTTATTCCAGCCTCAAATAATCCCCCCTTCTTGCAGTAATTGTTGCTGGCTGGAGCCGCTGTTGTTGCTGTTGCTGCTGGAGATTTTGTGGCTTAAATGCCTTTTAAATGCAGCTCCCCACGGGAATATGCCACCGTCGCCAGTCTGACTGTATGGCTGTCTGTTGTTGTTGTTGTTGCTGCTGTTGCAGCAGCTACTGTTGCTGCAGCTTCTGTGGCTGTGCCTGCTGCTGTTGCTGTTGTTGCAGTGGCTGCTGTTGACATTGTGATCAACGATAGCGGCCTGACAACTGATGGCAATCACTTGTCGCGCTTCAGATCATCCGCCCGGCAGCAGCCACAGCAATGAATGTTGCATGTTGGTCCCATGCCTTGACACAGATTTGTTGGCCAAAGTTGGCGACAACGTCGTCGCCTTTTTTGGCCCAGGCGTCTAAGCCGGGACTTGTAAAAAGATTCATGGATCCATGGACCCGTGGATGGCTCCTTGGCCAATTGACAATTGACGCAAACATCAAAACTGTCTAATTAAAAAGCATTGCCACAGTGCGTAACAGGGAATCAATGGGAATGAGAGTTGCGGAATGATGATGCCGACAAAAGCGTTTTGACTTTATGACATCTGAGGAGGGAGAGGAGCGGGCAGCCAAAGAACTTGCTATTTATTTTGTAATTTTTCTGGAAAAAACAACCTTTAACGCGGCTTCTTTCTGGGCTCTCTTCTGGCTAAATTATGGACTCGGCGTGGCAGACTATAAAACAACAATGATTCGTATAAATTGGAAACATTAAAAAAGCAATCAAAAATGTTCGGGCCAAGGCAACAGTTTGCGGTCTCTCCTCGGGTCAGTTTAACCTGGCGTGTTAACCTGTTGCCTCTCCGAATCAGACAAAAAAAAAGTAAAAAATAAGGAAAACAAAATAAAATTTCAGCTGATGCAGCTTCACACGAAACGGCGGAGAGATCGGCCTGATGATGATGATGACGGCGATCGAACTGCGATCGAGATATACGAGCCGGCCTGGTCAGGTCTATGGGGCAACCTCACTCAACGGCGTTCCACGTTCAACATTTTTGGCCTTAACGCCTTGGCTGACTGATAGCAGCAACAACAATACCCGTCGATTGTTAATCAGTTAGATATAAAACAAAATAAAGGGAGAGAACCTCCTTCTCTCCTACAACACCCCAAGAAAAAAAAAAGAACAACGAAATCTCATCGCGTATCTACGACATGTTAATGATGTTCCACTCCCAACAAAAAAAAACAAGAAAAACGTTTGCTTTGTGGGCCCAGAGATCCGAATTCCTAGAAGAAGTTCGTTGGAGAGTCGCCTGCGCTCTCGATTGATGTTATTTATGTGAAATGTCTGTGAAATTATTACCCTTTTCCCATTCCAGCCCATGGGGGAATTTATTTTATTTCGTTTGAGTTTTACTCGCTTTTAATTAGCAACCCACCAGCCACAGCACGGGGAAACAGAAAAAGAAACTTCAGATCTTTTTCGAAACATGGTAATTTAATCTCCCGGCCATCCAAGGCTGATCCCAATCTCGACTCACTTTGACCACTCATCAAGTAGTCTTTGAGATCGACTTTAAATTGTGATTCAAGTTGATTGTCTCAGCATTATTCTTTTCTATCGCCTGCAATAGATTTGACGCTCTTTTGTCTTTCTGGCCCTTTTTAATTGCCTTTAGTTGCAAATAGATGACATATTAGTGAAGATATGGGGCTATATCTGGGTCGGAGCATTAATAAAACTGGAATAAAAGAGTGGCGTTTGTGGAGGTTGCCTTATCCAACGAAGGTGGAAGATAACAAGGTTTATGGGATCAGCTTGGAATTCGTTTTCGAATGGGTTTTCTTGGGGGGAAAATGCTTTCAAATTGATAATGAGAAATTCCTGTTCAAATTTGTATTTAAATGTTGTTAGATTAGCTAGATTTATCATGAACTCTTTGATACTGGCTTGGCTATTGAGATCGATAAATAAAATAGATACCCCTTGTATGTTATTTAAATATTTTAAAGGGAAATAAAGTTCGATCTTGTGTTTATTTTTCCATATCATAAGACTTAATGTTTGCTCTTTTAAATATCGTTTTAGATAAATAGTCTAGACTTACTATAGTATGTTAAGTCTTCATAAATATTAAAGTCTGATGATGTATGTTATTTAAATATTTTAAAGGGAAATAAAGTTCGATCTTATGTTTATTTTTCCATATCATAAGATTTAATGTTTGCTCTTTTAAATATCGTTTTAGATAAATACTTTTGACTTACTATAATATGTTAAGTCTTCATAAATATTAAAGACTGATGATGTAAGAGTCTATTTTAACTTTTTCTGATTTAAGCTTACCCATTTCAGGTGGGTTTTATAAAGGCATTATGGGGCTTTTGTTATATGACTTTTAGTAAGCTGATTTCCTGGCCCCAATCTAACTATAAAAGAGTCCAACCCTTTAGTAAGACTTCCATTCAAACTAATTGAATAAAATGCGAATTATTTATAGCCAAGCGAGACTAATTCCAGTCCAATGTCCCACAGAAGCCAAATGTTTGCCATTGTTCTCCGCACTCCGCACTCCGGGTTTCAACTTCCTTTTCAGTTTTTTTTTTACCCATTTTTTCGAAGCACGAGTCGCGAATGGCGAGAACTTATGAATGGCCGGCCAGATAAATATATATGAGGCTAAGGAACGCGGAGCCGGCTGTCATTTGCCAGTCACCATTAAAATCAGTTGAGTTATAATTTGACTAATTCCAATGGATTGCATGAATCAACTTTGGTCTGCTTATGCTAATTCGCATCGGCCCAGCCCCAGTCCCAGTCCCAGTCCCAGTCCCAGAGTCAGATCGAGTCAATTGTAGGCCCATTTGGATGGACTTAAGTAGTTTCTTTTTTATTATTATTACGAACTGGGTTGGCCAAAGGCAGGGCGAGTCTTTAAGGCTGGTTTGCATACATGCACTGGAAGAAAAAGGGCCTTAAAATGTAGTTAAATATAATATAATTAATACAGGTTTGAGGAGGAATCTAGTATCATTTTGAACTTGGTTTGTAAATGGTTTTTGTGAGCTTTAAGTCTATTACCCATAAAAGCTAATAATGAGGACAGTCTCTGGAAAATCTTTGTTTTCTTATAAGCTAAGTCTTAACTCTTTTAAATCTCCAAAGACTATTTTTCCAAGTGATTCTATGTTGATGATTAGTTGGGGAGCTGGGTTCGGGGCACGTCTCGGTCCAAGGTTGTCTGCCTGTCTCTTGTTTGTTCATCAAATTATATAGAGCTCGTCTGCCGGACGACGAACGACTACCGACTACCGACTACCGACTTCGGACTACCGAACTCAGTCCTCCTTGCACTGCGTAGTATATCCTTTCAATTCGTCGGGCCCCGGGCACAATACAATTGGACCTCACTGTGGCTGTGTTGCATGCATATGTGTTTGCTGCTGCCGCTGTTGTTGTTTGTCCATGTCCATGTCTGACGTCGTCTATGGTCTTTTTGATGTGCGTCCAGTCGGAACGCTAAAGTCGATCCCCCCCGTCCAGCCGCTCGCTCCTCGAGAGCCTGTCGTGCTGCCAAGTTTTTGGAGAGCGTTGTTGGTAAACACTCGCGCCTAAAAATATCTACGATGCGAGGCATAAGCTCCTCGGCTTCCCGGGATCCCCGAGAGCGTGTGTATGGGTATGGGTATGGGTATCGTGGCACAACTTGGGCAACCAAACCACTTTGACTGCGAAAACCCGAACGAGGAGGCAGCTGCAACGCGTTTCGATTAGTTGCCACAACGCGGCAGCGGCAGCGGCGGCGGCTGTCTGTCAGTCAGTTCAGCTCACTCAAGACTCTGCCCAGCCCAGCCCGACCCGACCCTCCCTGCGGCTCCTCTGACCACCGGTAGAATTCTCGGTTTTAGTTCCAGGCCCAGTCTGGGGTGGCCAGTTTTTTGCGACTGAATAAATACCTATTAACCAGATTTTACCTTTTTTTAAGGGTAAAAAGGTATTAAATACTTTATTTTTACCCTTTTTAGATGGGGATGAAAGTGAAATATTAATGGACAATGTATGCCTAATGAATAGGGATATATACTTATTGCATAGACATGGATGTACGTAGATGATATTTAATTAGAGCTGTGTCTCAGTATTTTTTTAAAAGGGTTCAGGAGTTATTTATTTATTCTTTTATATTTATTTGATTTTTAAATAAGAATATTTTTTTAGCATCACTTTGTTTAGGGGTACTTAATATTTACAATCTAATAAGTAATTTAATGTACGTATACGTATATACATTTCCACAGTATGCACAGAATGCAAACAACTCACCAGTGCTGTGAAATTGTAATTTTGTGGTTTTTTAAATTTAATTATTTTGTTTGTGGTTTAGGTAATATCACAAAAATGATTTACTATTTTTTCCTACATATTTTAGCTACCATTTCTTACTCACACAAATGAAATGCTAACATGGCAAAGTCAAGTTAATATATCCTACTAGCCTTTATAGTTTTCCTCCAATTTGATATCTTTTGTTAATCAAATATTATCAAAAAAATGGCTTGCTATTTTTTAACTTAATAATATATAATATTAATATTTCCTACTAGCCTGTATAGTTTTCCTCCAATCTGATACCTTTTGCTGATCAAGTTATCATTGTCTCTTAAATACCCTTTACCCATTTAGTGCTAAAGGGTATCAAGAACGAAACGCTGACGTCGCCGTCGCTGCTGACGCTGTCTTGTTAATTTTTTGAGCTATTTATTTTGATGTTTTCGCTTTTACGCTCTCGTTAAGTCGCCCAGACGCAATGCCAAAGTTCTTTAGTGGCTTGCAAAAAATAAAGAGAAGCCGAATGAATGGCAGAGAAAAAACTCTGCTGACCGTCGCGAATGTGCATGGTCGCCTTGGAGGGTTAAGAGGGGGCCTATTTCGATCTGTCAAGGGGGGGCCGCAAGGGGTTAAGGCGGCCGGGCCACATCGTTTGTGTGTGCAGCGTTGCATCACGAGATAGTTAAGAGAGATATGCATACGAAATTGGAAATGCTAATTAATATGTTTTGCACAGCAGATACGACGGCGATATCCACACATCCTCGGCGACTCTGTTTACATAAGCGTTAACTGCTCGCCCCCACTTGCCGCCTCTCAGTCCTCCCTTCTCTCTCTCTCTCTCTCTCTGCTGGAGATTATTAAATTAATTTTTATTAGGCGTCAAGCCGTAAAGAACAGCTGAGATGGATCGCCAGTCCCGCAGTGAAGTCGAGTGAATTGAGTGCGGGACCGACTGAATGAATGAATGGCAAGCTCACATGACAACGCGTTATAATTAAGAACAATGGCAACTTATTCAGCATAAAATACACTTATTCCGAGCAGCTGAGGGGATTTCTTAGCTCCGCCGACGCCGCCGCGGCTGACACTTGACGGATGCCATCGCCGATTGCCGTGACATGTCATCGCCCGGGAATTTAATTGCAACGCCCTCGCATCTTGAGAGCGGTAACAGGAAGACCCAGAAGTGGCTCTTTGGAATGTACTGGCTTGAGGAATTAATGGGAGACTCTTTTTGTATAAAGTACATTCTTTGGAATATTTTGAGATAAGGTCTTGGGGACCTAAGATCTCACAATAAGAATCTTACAAGAACTTAAGGCATAGAATTGTCATTAAAAGAAATTAAAGATCAAAGACTTACTCCTCTAATAAATAATTAAAGATTATTTAATCTACTTTATCATAAAATTAGCTTAGCTTACATAAAAACTCCTTTAGGTAATTTCAAACCAGGTTTACCCCTAAGTTTATTTAAAGATTCTTTAATCTACTTTATAAAATTTATAAAATTAGCTTAGCTTACATCAAAACTCCTTCAGGTAATCAGGTAACCAGGTCAGCCACCTGTTCCTTATCGCTGTCAATAAAGATCCTGTACACTCCCCAGGTAATGTAAGCTAAACAGGAAGTTCCTCCAGCGAGATCTTCCATATCCTAATCCTTTGGAAACCCACTCTCAAGGGTTTCCCATTCTCTATTCGCCGGGGGCGTCCCTCGAAGCGGTCATTGTCTCCAGACAAATAAAAAAAAGCAATTCCAATTACAAGAAAACAAAACAGACGAAATTTTTCGCAAGCGGCAGCTGGCGCAAGGTAAAAAAAAAAATAAAATACGAGTATCTACAAAAGAATCATTGCCCGTGACTCATGTGACTGTGACCCAATGAGCAATGCTCGCATAAGCGCCCAGCACCCATAAGATACAGATACCTCGGCATACACGTCTTTGGCAACCCAAGACAGCGAAACGATTACAAAGAAAAATAATTTGCGCAAATGAAAATGAAAATGAAAGAGAATCGAGAACGATCAGTCATCGTAGGGAAATGTTGCCCCCAACTCCGCTACAGGCACTCAACTAATCTAATCAAATCAAATCAATGCCGGCAGGACCGCCCTCATATATGGTTACGTGTCCCAAAAACTACAATGCTCCTAGAGCCTTCCCAGCAACACTGGGAAAAAAGTAATATAAGGACTTGGAATTGTATAATAAAATTAGAGATATTTTTGAGGAGTAAATAGATATAAATTGCATAGTTTTGAATAGATATAATACCATGTTCATGAACTGAATATTCTTATATAATATATAATAAGAGAAAGTATTTGAGTTTATACTTATAATTCTCAACTTCTTTTTCTGGACCTTTTAATTCGGGACATTTTTTAAATTTTAGGAAAATATAATGAACTTATTTTTTTGGACCTTATAATTCGGGACCTTTCTTTAATTTAAAAATATAATGATGTATAATAAGAGGAAGTATTTTAATGTATAATTATAATTCTCAACTTCTTTTTCTGGACCTTTTAATTCGGGATCTTTCTTAAATATTTAGAAATATAAATATATAAAATATAATAATATATTTATTTATAATTATTCTTCTCAACTTCGTTTTCTGGACCTTATAACTCTGGATCTTTCTTTAATCTTAAGAAAATATTCAAGAAAAGGTTAAAGCATTAAGCTGATTCATGTAAATATGCATTGAATAATTATTTATAATTCCAAAAGAAAACCTATAAATTATTTCAAGTGCATTCAACTATCAGGACTGCAACATATTGTGCAATCCGAACGGCTAAGCCAATTCTCTCTACAGCCAAGCACTTCCTGGCTTACACCAACTGGCCTGATCGATCGATCTGGCGATCGATAAGGAAAATCATAAGAGCCGGGAAAGAAAGAAAGAAAGGTACAAGGCAGGAACAAACAATTGAGCGAGGATTGTAACAAAATCCTAGCCAAAGATATCGCTCCTCCTGCTCCTGCCCGGCAGCAATCTGCTGTTTACCTGAGGACCAAGGATGAGCCCGATCCCGAGGAGAAATGAGGTGAGGTGAGGGCCGAGAGACGATGTTTGCACGGTCAACTTTCAACACAATTTGTAGGCTACCTGCAGTTTGCTCAGACGGAGGCTTGGGTGTGCGGGTTTTCCTGAGAACAGAGCCCCGGGAAAAGGGAGAGAGATCGCATCCCATTCCCATTCCCATTCCAACTTGGCCAAACAAGCTGCTTGGCTAACTGGCTGACTGATACGCATCGCCGGGGATGTGTTTGGTTAATCAGCACCTGTCGACTCAACGGGCGTCGACAGGTACAACTACAACTCGCCAGGGCGCTATATACAGTTGCGATCGAAATAATAGCACTGCAAATCAAGGGTTTAGTTAACGTCTCGAGGGGTCTTATTTGTCAGCTTTGAGTGGTTATTTTCGGGGATAATATAATTTAATTTATGCTTTTTCCTGGAAGAAATCTGACGTGATGGAGCAAAGCGGACTTGAAATTCGGAATCAGCATATATATAATTAACTCAAGACCCATTCATTCATATTATTTCTACCCTAACTGTCCGAGTTCTGGTCTAAATACCTTGATAGCTCAGTTCAGCGATCCGTTTTGCTCGTTTTCAGCGATTTATTTTTTGGGAAAGTTTGAAAGTGCGGTTACAACATATGCCAGAGCCAGAGATCATGCGAAAAAATATGAGATTCGGACTCCATCTGTGGCTGAGCCAGCGCCAGAGCTACGTTGCCTTATGGCCACCTTGTCGTAATGAGTAAGCCCCAAACTGAGACCGAGATCTCCTCAAGAAATCTCGATTGCCAGCCGGTCCCAAAGAAGTGGAAATAGCAACAACTTCAAGCTGCTCTCATAAATCAAGAAAAATCAGTCAATTTTTTGTCGGTTCGAGCTCGAGCTCGAGCTGGCGTGTGTGTGTGCGAGAGTGCGCCTATATCAAACTGACATTGGCTGAATTAACAATTGATTTCAATAATTTTTTATGATTATTCCCCGCAGTTTTTTTTCCTTCGGTTTTTGTGGCCGTCTGCAGGCCAAGCAAAGAAAAGCCGCAGATCAGCCACTGGCACTCAATTCCGGCTTATTCAGCAAATAAATCCGCTCTCACTTTGCTGGAACCGCTCAACTGCTGAATACGAGAAATCACTCAATTAGCTAGGAGAATTCAGCTGAGAGAAAGAGAGCGAGCGGAAAACTCGTCTAACCGGTGTGACGAGTGTCAATGTCTCATTGGAATTGTTTGCTCGGCTTTGACGCTCAGCGGAACCGACAGGCGGACGGAGAGCGGCGGGGTGGCGGGGCCCTCAGAGCCGCACAGTGGGCTTAGAAAGCAGCAAGGTGCCAGCTGTGGGTGAGGATCGCTGGTGGGCACTTTGCATGCGGAGTTTTTGTTCGAAGATCAAGGCTGTTTAGCGTGACAAGTTACGGGGTGTGTTGGCTAATTCGATTTGTATTTCAAGTCTTACCACCGGAAGTCATATAAGAAAATTGTATTGCGTTTATATTATCATTATTTTTGAGTTTTTTTAACCTTTTAATATGGCTATAAACCGATTTTATACCAAAAATTAATCTAAAGGGTATTAGGCGTATACGTAATATTCTGACTGATAATTACAAAATATTATGTATCCGCAAATTATTTTTCTTTTTATTGTACAAAATGCTCTTAGCCATAATATTCCAACTTAAATTTTTACTTAAATTTAAACTAAATTTATAAAGAACCCATTATGTCACCCTTGAGGATTATTATTGTCCACTTGCTCTTCAATGTTACTCCAGCATCTTCCTGTTTCCCTAGGGAAAACTCTTTTTATCAGGCATATCTTTGATCATTATCTGGAATATCGTGTTACTAATTTCTACCTTGACCCTCAAAATGTTGCAGGCTTCAAATGGGCCGGACCTGCTCTACAAAAATTGCACATGTTTCTGTGAGCCAAATTACCCTGGTCATCTCCCGCGATCTCACTTCCTTATTTCGCATCTGTCATTTGTTTCCAATTCTACCTGCTGTGCTCTGCGGCCCACTGTGCACTGTGGGCTATTATCATGCGTTGCGTTTGCGTTTTGCGTTTGCATTGCATAGCTTTGTTTACTTTATCCTCTTTGCCTCATCGATCTCTCGCTCTAGTTCTCGGTTCTGTGTGCGTGCTCAATGGGTGCTCGCTCACCGAATAGGTTTTCACTCATTTGCTCTCACCTGCACTGGGAGAATCAACGTGGTAGATCGAAATAAGTCTATATATTTTTGATTTAAATATTATTACTTATGATTTCAAAGCCTGAAATATATATAAATAAATTTATATTGAAATAAAAGCAAAATATCAAATATCAAAATTGTCCATACATGTAAAATATTAGAAAATGTTCTATCCATAAAATATATTTATTAATCTGATTATAATTATTCAGAAATCTCATGATTAAGAACTTAAATAGATTTATGTTAAAAATTGATGGTAAAGGAAATTAAAAAATAATTATACGATTATTAAATGTGAAAAAAATGTATATGTAAATGTATCATTTTATTAAAAAATTACAATAAATATGTTCTTCACTCAAGTAAATTATAATTAAATTGAGCTTAAATAAAAATAAAATAAAATTTTCTCTCTTTTTTTTTACCAGTGTTCTCTCATATTCACTCACTCCGTCCACGGCCACCTACTCGATTGAGTGCGGCACTTGCTGCTGACTGAGCAGCGCGGAGAACGATCAGTTTTGAAATTGACTTCGAGCCGAGCGGACGCGCGTCTGTCGTTCAGCGCACCCAAAAGAGAAATAAGTAAAAAAAGAAAATAGAAGTATCGCCTCGAGAAAATTTAGAACACAGAAATTTATCAAACGCGCTATCGCTACCCCCCACTTGGATTACGGTCAACGCGAAACTAAAAAAGATATTGAGAAAGCCAACAGAAATCAACAAAAAATTGAAACATAAAAGAAGAAAAGCAAAGCAAAGAAATTAATAGCGCGAGCTGGAAAAACAAGAAAATCGTATTAGATAAAAGGCATTACAAAATCTGATATGTGGTGATGTGTGAAAAGTGAATTCAATTTAATTTAAACCCAACAAATCCTAAATAAAATCGAAAAACACAAAAATGGGCGAGAAATAAAGACGGGTGAAAGGGAAGTGTGTGTGAGAGAGATCGAATAGAGAGTCGAGGCCCCCGCCCGAATCCCCGCAAGAACCAAATCGCAAGTCCGCATCCTCAAGATGCTGGCCACCAGTCACATGCTGTACGTCCTCATAGCCACCTGGGTGATGCCCATCTTCGGGGCGGCCCTCAGCAAGACGGTGCTGTATCAGGCTCCCGACGAGTGCCGCTGGTCCGGCGGCGGGGAGCAGGACATCACCCTGGTGTGCCACCTGAGGACCATCAACTCGGAGCTGGAGAACACCAACTTCAGTGTGATCCAGCCGCACAATACGGTGCGCCTGCGCCTCGAGTGCAACGATGCCCTCTTCTTCCAGAGCAGCCTCAGTCCGGACAGCTTCCGGTCGCTGGTGGAGCTGCGGGATCTCACCATCGAGTACTGCAAGCTGGGCAACCTCACCGACGGCTCCTTTCGGGGACTGCAGGAGCTGAGGAATCTCACCATTCGCACCCACAACGGCGACTGGTCAACGATGTCGCTGGAGATGGCTTCCAACAGCTTCGTTGAGTTCCGGCAGCTGGAGCGGCTGGACCTCAGCCTGAACAACATCTGGCTGATACCGGACGGCATGGTCTGTCCGCTGAAGTCGCTGCAGCACCTCAATGCCTCCTACAACAAGATCCAGGACATCAGCAACTTCTACTTCAGCGCCTCGCTGAGCTCGAGGAAGGCCCGCGTCTGCGGCTCCACGCTGCAGAGTCTGGATCTCAGTGCGAATAAGATGGGCAGCTTGCCCACGGCCATGCTGTCGGCCCTGGGACGATTGACCCATTTGAATATGGCCAGGAACAGCATGAGCTTCCTGGCCGATCGTGCCTTCGAGGGTCTGCTCTCCCTGAAGGTGGTGGACCTGTCGGCGAATCGCCTGTCATCGCTGCCGCCGGAACTCTTTGCGGAGACCAAGCAGCTGCAGGAGATCTATCTGCGGAATAACTCTATTAATGTCCTGGCCCCGGGCATCTTTAGCGACTTGGCCGAGCTCCTGATACTGGACTTGGCCAGCAATGAACTCAACTCCCAGTGGATCAATGCGGCCACATTTGTGGGCCTCAAGCGGCTGATGATGCTCGACCTTTCGGCCAACAAGATCAGCCGCTTGGAGGCGCACATCTTCAGGCCATTGGCCAGTCTGCAGATCCTCAAGCTGGAGGGCAACTACATAGACCAGCTGCCGGCGGGTATCTTTGCGGATCTAACCAATCTGCACACCCTGATCCTCTCCCGCAATCGCATCTCCACCATCGAACAGAGCACGCTGCAGGGTCTGAACAATCTCATCGTGCTCTCCTTGGACTTCAACAGGATATCCAGGCTGGATCACAAGTCCCTGGTGAACTGTAGTCGCCTGCAGGATCTGCATCTAAATGACAACAAACTGAAGACAGTGCCAGAGGCTCTGGCCCATGTGCCGCTGCTCAAGACCCTCGATGTGGGCGAAAACATGATCAGCCAGATCGAGGACACGAGCATCACCCAGCTGGAGAATCTGTACGGTCTCCGGATGACGGAGAATTCGCTGACACAGATCCGGCGAGGCGTCTTCGATCGGATGAGCTCCCTGCAGATCCTCAATCTGTCCGGCAACAAGCTTAAGTCCATCGAGGCGGGCTCCCTCCAGAGGAACAGCCAGCTGCAGGCCATCCGTCTCGATGGCAATCAGCTCAAGTCCATCGCCGGGCTGTTCACCGAGCTGCCCAACTTGGTGTGGCTGAACATCTCGGGCAATCGCCTGGAGAAGTTCGATTACTCGCACATCCCCATCGGCCTGCAGTGGCTGGATGTGAGGGCCAATAGGATCACCCAGCTGGGCAACTACTTCGAGATCGAGAGCGAGCTCAGCCTGAGCACCTTCGATGCCAGCTACAACATGTTGACAGAGATCACGGCCAGCTCGATTCCGAACAGCGTGGAGGTGCTCTACCTGAACGACAACCAGATATCCAAGATTCAGCCCTACACCTTCTTCAAGAAGCCCAACTTGACGAGAGTGGATCTGGTGAGGAACAGTCTGACCACCTTGGAGCCCAATGCCCTGCGTCTGTCGCCCATAGCCGAGGATCGGGAGATTCCAGAGTTCTATATTGGCCACAACGCCTACGAGTGCGACTGCAATCTGGACTGGCTGCAGAAGGTAAACCGCGAGTCGCGCACTCAGCCCCAGTTGATGGATCTGGACCAGATCCACTGCCGACTGGCCTATGCCCGCGGCTCCTCGCATGTCTCCCTGATCGAGGCGAGATCGGATGACTTCCTATGCAAGTATGCCTCGCACTGCTTCGCCCTGTGCCACTGCTGCGACTTCCAGGCCTGCGACTGCAAAATGGAGTGCCCGGATAGGTGCTCCTGCTACCACGACCAGTCCTGGACCTCGAACGTCGTCGACTGCAGCCGGGCCACCTACGAGCAGGCCCTGCCCTCCCACATTCCCATGGATGCCACGCAGCTGTATCTGGACGGCAACAACTTCCGGGAGCTGCAGAGTCACGCCTTCATCGGCCGCAAGCGTCTGAAGGTTCTGCATCTGAATCACTCCCGGATCGAGGTGCTCCACAATCGTACCTTTTACGGTCTCCTAGAACTAGAGGTGCTCCAGCTGCAGAGTAACCAGCTGAAGGCTCTCAATGGCAACGAGTTCCAGGGTCTGGACAATCTCCAGGAGCTGTATCTGCAGCACAATGCCATCGCCACGATTGACACGCTCACCTTCACGCACCTGTATCACCTGAAGATCCTGCGACTGGACCACAATGCCATCACCTCGTTTGCCGTGTGGAACTTCCTGCCCAGCTACCTGAACGAGCTCCGGCTGGCGGGTAATCCCTGGAGCTGCAGCTGCGAGTTCATTGACAAGCTGCGGGACTACATGAACCGGCACGAGTATGTCCAGGATAAGCTGGCGATGAAGTGCGACTCGATTAGTGGCAACAACACCCAGCAGATGGTTGTGTATCCGCAGTCCGCCGAGGCCACCTCCCTGCCCGTGGTGCAGTGCAGCCAAACGCTGCCCTTGGGGCTGGACAATAACTATGACTTTGCGGAACAGGCTGGTGGCGGGGAGAATGCCTCTAATGCCACCTCCACGAAGATGATCCTCAACCAGCCGCCGAAGCAGGAGTACATTCCCATCCTGGTGGCCATTCTCACGGCCTTCATATTCGTCATGATCTGCACCCTGCTGGTGTTCATCTTCCGCCAGGAGATGCGTGTCTGGTGCCACTCGCGATACGGAGTGAGGCTCTTCTATAACGCCCAGAAGGATGTGGACAAGAACGAGCGGGAGAAGCTCTTCGATGCCTTCGTCTCGTACTCCTCCAAGGACGAGCTGTTCGTGAACGAGGAGCTGGCCCCGATGCTGGAGATGGGTGCCCAGCGGTACAAGCTGTGCCTGCACCAGCGGGACTTCCCCGTGGGCGGCTACCTGCCGGAGACCATCGTCCAGGCGATCGACAGCAGCCGCCGAACCATAATGGTGGTCAGCGAGAACTTCATCAAGTCGGAGTGGTGCCGCTTCGAGTTCAAGTCCGCCCACCAGTCGGTCCTGCGGGACCGACGCCGGCGACTCATAGTCATAGTCCTGGGCGAGGTGCCGCAGAAGGAGCTGGACCCGGATCTGCGTCTGTATCTGAAGACCAACACGTATCTGCAGTGGGGCGACAAGCTCTTCTGGCAGAAGCTGCGCTTCGCCCTGCCGGATGTATCTTCATCGCAGCGCTCCCCCAACGGGGCCGGAGGCCAGAGTTGCCATGTACCGATCAACCATGCGGCGTACCACCATCACCATCATGTCCACCAGCAGGCGATGCCACTTCCCCACCAGGTGCACCACCACCAGCAGCAGTTCATGTTGCCACCGCCGCCACAGCAGCCAGGCAGCTTCCGCCGGCAGCCATCGTTGCATCAACAACAGCAGCAGCAGCAGCAGCAGCAGCAGCAGCAGCAACTTCGAGGAAATAACAACACTACGCAGCAGCAGCAGCAACAGCAACAGCAGCAGCAGCAGGCGGCCTTGCTGATGGGCGGTGCTCCGGTGGGTGGTGGTGGAGGCCATCCATCTGTCCCCCAGATGATCCCCCTGGCGGGTGGCATCCAGCAGCAGAGCCTGCCCCTGCCGCCAACACAGCCGACGCCGGCGTCTAGAAATCTGCACATGTGAGTGGGGTTTAGAGTTTAAGTAGAGGTTAAAAAAAGGGTTAAAGCCAAGGCCAGGAGAGCTTTAGATAGTTGGAGAGTCTCTTAATTTGCTTATACCTTCTTTTTGAGCTGAAAAATGCACAAATGCTTGCGCCACACATGCTGATTATTTCCAAGTTGAAATTTATTTTTATGATGACCTTAACATCTTTTTGCTAACAAGAAAAAAAGGAAAAGAGCACAACCCTGACCGCTGTACGATCTGGTTGAGTTATGAAAGGTGATCTAGAATATCTGCAGCCCGTTTGCTGGCCTCCAAAAAGAAAACACAAAACAAGTTTAACTTCCTCGGGTTTCAGCAAAAAAATAGAGAAAAAAGGGGAATTGCATTCAATATGCAAATGCGAGCGTTTAGCGATAAAAGCCTAGTTACATGTTAAAATAGCAAAAGTAAAAGAAAAATCGAGTGGGGAAAGAACTGGCCAGCAGCAGCAACAACCAACAACCAACAACAAAAGGCAACAGTAAAATAGCTGGCGAGCCAGGCAATTGTTGTTTGTTGTTGGCCCTGTTCTGTTTTCTTACGGCCAGCTATTTTCAGTTTCCTGGCTCGCAGCTAGATTCTGAAAATTGATGTTGCATGCAACACACCAAGCAGCAAGCTGCCAGCAACTACACAGAAAGAAATCGAGTATTATTTAAACACTCTATCAGCCTTAAACATGATTTCTAGATTCATTAATGCATCAGTTAAAATTTCCGATAACACTTTTAACTAATTTCAAAAAGAGGTAAAAATTAATCTTGGTTTTATTTCCGTGTAGCCACAACACCAACCAGTCAGTCAGAGCAACAAAAGGCAGCGCAGGCCCAAAAGTATTTCCTTTGGTTTTATTTTTTATTTTTTGTTGTTTTTGTAGTTCCTCCTTCTTTTTCTCCTTTATTTTGTCGTTTTCCAGCATTTTTTGTTGCTGTTGTTTTTCCCTCGTTTTCCCTGTTTGCAACGTTCAGTCGTTAGTTCATCTTAACTGCTGCATTTTGCTATAACAAGCCCGACGTGTGTAGAAGATACACCCGTGTATCTGTATCTGCAGCAGCGGCGGCAGCTGTAGCCGTGGCTGTATCTGTATCTGTATCTGTAGCTGCAACTGTGACTGTGGCTGTGAGGGTAACGAAAAATAGGCAACGCAAAACATCACAGAACTCATGTCTGGCCGAAGGAAAATTGTAACAAAAAGCAGACCTTAGACGTTAGACGTTAGACATTGGGCCCAGACCGTCTACAGACAGTGCTTGTTGCCGTTGCCGTTGCACGGCTTAAAATTGGTTTCGGTTTTTGTTATCTGCTCTTTTTCCTTTGAGCCACAATTACATGTGCTAATCAATGGTGGAAAAGGAAAATAGATAGAGAAACATTTCTCTGGGCGTGTGAGAAAGGAAAACAATTGTTCAAGGGATTTGACTCTGATAAAAACGAACTTACAGCCCACAATTAATGCTAGTTAATTTGATCCCATCCCTGAGAAGATAACGAAGATGTTGCGAAAAGTGGAGTCACTTCTTCAGATCACGCCATGTTCTAGAAACCAGCTTTCTTTTTCCACCAGCTAGTCAGAGATTAAGAGTTAGGAGGAAGGTAGTTCAGAATTTCCCAGAGTGAAAAGTGCTGACCTTGCTGCAGAAACTCAAAAGCCGAGAAAGTCTCCAAGGAAAGGCGTAGGAGAGAGATCAGCACGTGTGTGTTGTGCTGTGTCTGTGCTGGGGTTTTGGCCCCCAAAAGTTGTGTTTTGGCCGAAAATCGACAAGGCCAGAAAAGGAGGAACACGAAAACAGCAATAGCACAACGAACAGAGCCGTACAGATTAGTCTGGTCTTCTTGGCGATTAAAATCTACCTGGTTGTGTGTTACGCCCTCTCTTTCTCCATTATCTAAGCTCCATCTCCATCTCCAGCTCCATCTACAGCCCCCCTGTCTTGGCCAATTTCAAAATGCATTCCAAAAGCAAGAAACCAGAAAACTAGTTAACAAAGTAAAAAAACAAACACTCTAGACGGATTCACTTGGTTGTAAGCTGTGTACTCGAGTTAAATGTAAATAAGTTAAATGTTAATCGTACGTTAATCTGTTTAATCATTGTGATATTTTGTTTTTAGTATTAAGCGCTAATTAATGTAATTTATTAAGACAAATTACCAATTTCCTACCACCCTATGTCTAGCCCTAAGCTTATCCTCATTAGTTAGTCTATTTCGTAAGTTAATAAATTGCATCCGAATCCACCACAGCCCCGCCTACCAGATACAGCCATATTAATTCTATGAAAATTATCTAAAATATTGTATATAAAAACCAATGGACTGTATGCACTCACGCAAAAAATACATAAAAAGAGAAAACGAATTATGCAACACGAATCAAACAAAATTGGAAAACATAAATCGACTGATTACATGTGTACTATATATAAATATGCATAACATTTAATTAAGATTTACTCGCCCCGCTTGTTGTAAATATTGTAACTATTCGGACACATATGAATATGTATTTTATTTTGTAACTTTATGTTTTCTAGTTTATAGCAACAAGAAAAAAAACGAAAGAAAAAACCGAAACACAAAAATATATAAAGACAAAAAATGATAATCCAACAAAAACACTGTAACTTTTTATTCGCTTCCCACAGCCTGCCCGGGACTTGTGCAGAAATATTATTGTTATTTTTCGTCTGCCGCTGATAAGCCATAAACTATCTCGCCTTGACATTTGATATGGATTCTGGATTCTTGATACGGATTCCACCGCAACGTTCCACGTTTTTTATTTTAAATTTTATTTTCACAGCGCTGTGGGGTTTTGTTTAGCTCTGGTTTTGTTTATGCCAGAGTGGTGTTCTATTACGTCCGAAAAAATCCGCAAGATAAACACTAAATCCGCTTCAACATTCCATGACGGATGCCAGAAAACGGAGGTTTCAAAATAGAAAAATCATGGAGAGACGGTTGGCTTTAACAAGAGTAAGAATACATTTTTATTTAACTAATTTCGAGACAACTGGATTTTATTTTCCAAACTGTAATAAAGAAAAACATAGAATAATTTAAAAACGAATCAAATTTATAATGCCGATTTAAGGACCCAAATATCCGCATACTTGAGGTCTTCTGGAGAGCATAATTTCGCCAAAAATGGAATGACAGCCAAATGCCATATACATTCCGAATCGCCGTTAAAATTCCAATTATTTAACAACAAAATACTTAAAAAAATGACGAATAAAATTTTGGCCAATTTTTCAAAATTTGATAAGGGGTTACATCATTAAAATTGTCAAAAATTGGCTAAAAATGTATTGTTCTTAATTTTCAAAGTAAATATGCAGATTAATTAACCAAATAAAAACAAACATGGAAAAGCTTTCCGATTTGAAATTGAGGCTGTTTTTGCTTAGTTATGGTTATTTTAAGCTGCCGACTAAAAAATACGAATAGTTGAGGTCTTCTGGAGAGCATAATTTGGCCAAAAATGGAACGACAGCCAAATGCCATATATATTCCGAATCGCCGTTAAAATTCCAATTATTTAATAATAAAATATTGAAATATTAAAATAAAAAATTTTTGGTCGATTTTTCAAAAAAATGTAAGGGGT
>VNKC01000021.1:0-52039 GCA_008042775.1 Drosophila pectinifera
AAGCCCTGCATAATACAGGACCTAGTTAAATAGGACTTTCCGACTTTCCGCCTTTATGCTGACTATTATTTATATTATATATATTATTATATATTATTTAATATTATTATTATATTTATATTTTGTTGTTCAAGTCTCACGAAGGTCTTGGGTTCTATTTAACTATATAACTACAAGCAAGGGGATCTTGTGAATATTTATTTGAACTTTATACAAGCCCTGCATAATACAGGATCTAGTTGAATAGGACTTTCCGACTTTATGCTGACTTTTAAGTGACTTTTCCTGGATTTTCAGTTGCCAAACTAACTAGAGAAAAACTCTTTTGGTAATTGCTGGTTCCTGCCCTGAAATGGAGTCGATTTAATGATTGGTTTTTGCTGTGATTCGATATTTGAATGGGAATTAAATGTCAAATATTTGTGCAGTTTTTTTGTGGCTCACTTTCAGTGGATACTTTTTTATGGGAGCCTCAAACATATGGCGTTTTCTGTATTAATGCCTGTATTAAGGTCAGGCTTATGCCTTAATATCACCTGTAATTAGTCACCTGCTGGAATATATCGATGCCCTGAGTGCTCTTTGAAGCCTGGGGGCACCAATTAAATTGATCGCTTCCATTGCCACAACTTGAGCTGCCCGCCGGGCCAATTTGTCTCGAGTTTTTCACGTTTTTCCACGTTTTTCCTCTTGTTTTTCTTGTTTTTTTTTTTTCTGCCTCTATTTGTTTGTATTTTTCTGTATTATTTGTAATATTTCCTTTTTTTTCCATTCAGCCAGCTGGCATTCAGCATTCAGCATTCAGCATCCCAGTATTCAGCATTCTCTGGGGCATGTTCAGTCATCTTATTCGGCTTTTGCTTTCGGCCCTCGCTTTTGTTTGCAGCTCTTTTAATTTGTTGCGATTCCTGCACGCTTGCATGGCTCCCCCCGCCCCAGTCCCGGCCACGCCCCCGCCACGGACCAGGCCGTCACGCCCCCTTTCCCAGCTGGCCGACTTTACGCTCGACTTAATTTGTTTACTGTTGGTTTGGGGGCCATCGCTGTTGCCAAATCAAAAATAATGCGCGCAAAACCCGGGCTCCCGACCCTAACGCCCACCGCACATACACACACACACCAAACACACACCCACACACACACACACCTGACCCGGCACGCCCCCTTTGACGAAGGCAGCTGAATGAATTGAAAGGGCCAGGGCCGCCACACGGAGCCAAAATACAAGTAACTTGGCCCTAAGAAACTTCAAATACAAAACTGAAAGAGAGTTTCAAGACGTAATTTATTTAGTTTTTTTTAAAGAAAGTTTCAAAGTGTAGAGCCTTAATTTGAATATTATTTTTTACGGTGCATTACTGTCGCATATTTGTGCTGCTGCAGTATTTATCCGGGCAGGGATCCTGGGCCCTTCTGCCCCTCGGAGCCGTGGCCTTTTCACAATTTGTTTTTATGACCCAACCGGACCGCAGTCCTAGTCCTGACCCTCAGCCTGCATATGCCGATGCCGATGGCGGTGCCGAAACCGAAACCAATTCCTTTCTGCCCCCAAATGAATTGGCCTTTTTGCGGCTTCGTCCTGCTCGTCCTGCTGGGCAGGCCATGTTTAGTGTGTCTCTTTTTGGTTTCGGCCAGGAGGCCATTGTGCAGCACGTTTTATCTTTAATTGTGCGTTAATAGCGTAAACATTTTTGCCATTTTGCGCGTGTGCTCGATCCTTAATTGCGCGTCGAAGGAACGAGTCCTTGGCGCTCATTTGGCCGTGCATTAAGCCAGGCCCTCTCCTCTCCAGCTCCCAGCTCCCAGCTCGGCTCTCGTCCTTGTGTGCGAGTGTTGTTGTGTTTGTGTTTTTTTCGAGTTGTGCGCTGCCAGGACAAGGCAGCAAAGTGCAGTGCGGCGAGGCTTTTAGGCGACAAGTGCCAGGACGACGAGTGCCAGCCGCGCTCGTACTTGTGAAGGGCTCGGCGAGCGAAATCAAGCTGAAAATATCCAAGGAAGAGCCAACTTTGGAAGTCGATTGAGTCCTCAAAGGCACTACCCCCAAATAAATCAAGGAAATATTGATGTCCTTGACCTCAGTTACCAATCCTTGCTGATTCATCGTTTTGTGACACCACATTAATGTCCTTCAAGCAGCGTGATTCTCCCAGCTGAATACAGAGGCATGTTCTTCCTGGTCAACGCACTCGGATCGAGTGTTATGAGCTCGAGCTCTCTCTCTCTGTCTCTCATCAATTTGCTGCATTTGTCCTGGGGAAATGGAGAGTGGAGAATGGAGGGGGATAGGGGCAGCCAGGACCTCCGACCCAAAAACCAAAGCCGAGAGCAAACCAAACGAGGCCGGAGGGAGTGCAAATCGGGGAGTTGACAAGCACTTGAGTGCGCATTAGAGGCAACTGCAAGTTGTTATCCGCCACGCCCCCGCTCCAGTACCGCCCCCGCTTCAGCCCCCCTCCAGCCAAGCCCCAACCCCGCTCCAACCCCGCTCAATCCCCCTTCCCCCTCCAGCCTCTTTCGCTCGACTGGCTTCGCCTTCAATCAGCGCAGAAAGTAGGCAACGACTGTGGCCCCTCGTCCTTCAGGCATTCTCTTTGGTAATTTCCTCCTCCTCCTCTTGGCCATGTTTGCCTTTTCTTGGTTGGTTCCTTAACTAGATATGGACTGGACCAGCACGTGGTTCGAGCGGGTCTCCATCCTGGTCATCCTGCTCAACTGCATCACCCTGGGCATGTACCAGCCCTGCGTGGACGATGCCTGCGTGACGAACCGCTGCAAGATCCTTCAGGTGAGTTAGAGTAAGTTAAGTAAAAAGGGAAAGTACTTAGGAGACAATAAGCCTGCGCGAATAATATGTGATAAGCTCCTTATCGGGGACTTAATTCCTGTCCGATGCAAATTAGTTTTCCCTCAATGGAGCCCCACCACCAAGGATTAGGTAGATGCTAAAAAAATAATGTGGAAAATTGAAGATGGCAGCAGGGAAGTGGGGTGGGCCCCCAGGTGGGCCTGTCAGCATCGGTGTCACATTAAATGCCATTTATTTAAGCAATTTTTTGGCTCACTTCCTGACTGCCTCCTGCCGGGCAGGATCCTGATGACATCCAGGCGAGGCACTTCGGCTCATTAGGCGGCACCACTCTCCTGGAAGGGAGATGGGGTAGCCAGGATGTGGTGTTCGGTGGGGCAATTACAGAACGTAGAGAGGGGAGGCCGGGGCCAACGTGCGAAAATGCTTGTAAATGATATGTAAGTCGGGCGACATTCTGGCCGCAGTCAAGTGTAAAGCAAAACGACAGGCGGGGTCAGGACAAGACGGAGTTGCTGGTAGCTGGTAGTCGAAGGACGAAGGACGCAGGACGCAGGACAAGACAAGAGAAGGCATCGCCAAATTGGCACACAGCGCAAAGTCAAAATGACAACGACAGCCGCAGCCACAGTCAGTGACATAAGTGGGCGTTACAGTCCCCACTATCCCTTAACCTGGCATCGTCTCAGGTCCTTGGTCCTTGTCGTCTTTCTCCAACCCCCAAAGGACCCCAAATTACTTGACACAAGACGGTGCACGGGCAGGAGATGAAAAAAGACGCTAAGGACGAGGAAGCGCAGATGATGATGATGATGATGATGATGTCGCCAAGGCAAACTCATTTCGTGTGCATGCGGGCGAAGCCTTATCCTGGTGTGTCCTTGCTGCCACTGCCTCTAGTACTGGTCCGGGTCCTGGTCCTGGGGCTGGCTAATTTTAATTTGATCAACTCTCGTTAGTTCGTTAGCTCATTAATCGAATTGGGTGCGAGGTGCCCCCCGACAAACCAGGTCAAATCAAGGCTGGAGGTGGCAAAAATCCAAAGCAACAGGGCAGGGATCAAAGGAAAGTCCTTTGGCTTTGGAGAAGCTTCAAATCTTTGTTTAAATAAGAATTTTGGGTGTCTAGTAAGGATCACATGTGGCCAGGTTTACCTGGCATTGATATTCTTTAAAAATAATGACTCTCTCCATCCTTGCAGATCTTTGACGACATCATCTTCGCCTTCTTTGCCCTGGAGATGACCATCAAGATGGTGGCCATGGGCATGTGCGGCAAGAACACCTATCTGGCGGACTCCTGGAACCGGCTGGACTTCTTCATCGTGCTGGCGGGTCTGCTGGAGTACGTGATGCATGTGGAGAACCTCAACCTGACCGCCATCCGAACCATTCGAGTGCTGCGTCCCCTGAGAGCCATCAACCGAATACCCAGTAAGAAAGCAACTCCTCCTTCCTAACTCCAAATTAACTCTTTTAATTTGTTTATAAAGGCATGAGGATCCTGGTGATGCTGCTGCTGGACACCCTGCCCATGCTGGGCAATGTCCTGCTGCTCTGCTTCTTCGTGTTCTTCATCTTCGGGATCATCGGGGTGCAGCTGTGGGAGGGCATCCTGCGGCAGCGCTGCACCATGGAGCGACCCGACGGCCTGGTCTATCCTATCACGTAAGTAGACAGTCGCAGGATCAGGATCCCTAGCTTCGACCTAGCTCTGACTCTGAGTCTGGTCGAGTCCGAGTCCGATCCTGGGGGAATGCCATGCGTTGGCCTCTGTCTGCGGGCGCCTCTGAATCTCATACATAATCGTACATACCTAGGCACATACTCGTACATATCCTTAGGCAATGTACATATATATACTCGTATCGTGTACTCCGATTCGATTCGATTCCGACATTTTTGCGATCAGTGTTCTTTTTGGCCTTTATATTTCCGTTTTTGTTGTACCTGTATACCACTTTTTGTTTGTTTTTTTTTTCACCTTTTTGTGGTGCTTTTTTCGCGCCAACTCGGCTCCCAACCGGGCCGAGTCTTTGAGCTGAGTTTTTCAACTGCCTGGCTGCTTCTCAATCCCCCGCTGTTCGCTTTTTGGTTCCATGGCTTTGCTTTTGGTTTTTAGCCACCACTCACACTCACTACACCCAACACACAACACACAGCACAGAACGCAGGCAGGGACAGGACACAACCCGGCCAGACCTGGATCTGGTGTTGAAGTCCCGCCGAGGCCGCTGCACCAGGGTCCCCGCCATTTGCATACGAAACCCTAGGAGCCCGGCACCGTCAATTTGATGAAGTCCGTCGTCCTGCCAGTCAGTAAGTCAGTGCTGTCCGTCCGTCCAAGCGGCACCCCGCTGGCGATGGCGCTGGCTCCTGGGTCCTTGGCCCATCCTCCAGCTGGGTAATGGCCCATTTGTGTCTCTAAAAACAGCCGTCTTGTGCTCGTGACAGCAGCAGGAAGATACCAAAATAAAAATAGAACAATGGGCCTGCACAGTGGGCTACATTTTGAATAGTTTCCGAACATTTGAATAAGACTGTAGTAGTTATCGAAAATATCTATAAAGCAAGACATAGATGGAAAAGGAAATAAATCTAAATAAATAATATAGAATAGAAATAAATTCTGTGTGCAATATTTTCTCAAATTGAATTAATTAGAAGAAGGTATTAATTAGAAATAATAGTCAAATAACGATCCTAGACACAAATGGGAAGACAACTAAATATAAATATTTAAATATATATATTAGATAATAATGTAGAATAGAAATCGATTCTGTGTAAAATATTTTCTCAATTTGAATTAATTAGAAGAAGGTAATAATTAGTACCAATAATCAAATTTTCAGAAATTTAAAATATTAAGCGAAAAATGTGATAAATCGATAGTTAACACATTTATGGGAAAGGAAATAAATATAAATATATAAATATATATATTAAATTATATATAGATAATATAGATTCTGTGTGAAATATTTTCTCAATTTGAATTAATTAGAAGAAACAATAATCAAATAATTATCAGATATTTAAAATATCTAAAAATATAAAAAAAAAATTCATGTACAGCTAATCCTTATCGATTTGAATCACAAATCAGTACAGAAAAATAAGAAAAGACAAGAAATTAGTTATTTATTTCTCAAGAGACATTAAGTAAAACAAAACAGAGCCTTTAGTACTAGCTCTTATTTTCCGTAGAACTTTTGTGAATATTTACAAAATTTTTCATTGCAATTTGAGTATTTTGCCGGCGACCACTGTGCTCTCGCTCGTCGGCAGCTGACAAAAGAATTTAAACTTGGCCAAAACAATCATTTATCATTGGCATTGTGTTTGTGCCACGGCGGCATTTCAACGTCACACACAGACACAGAAGGACACGCGTGCTCGCTCACCAACACAAGCACACACAATGGACACTTAAGCTAACACACACACACACACACGCACAGGCATAGACAGCGCAGCCCTTTAAAGTAGGCAACGGAATTTTTGGGTCGCTGCGCGCTTCGCTCGAGAAACTTCATCTTCACTTTGATTTTGATTTTGATGTTGATTTCGGTTTTGATTTTAATTTTGATTTGGTTTTAATTTCGGCTGCTTTGTTATCCTGCGTTCCTTTGTTTTGCTTATGCATGCTCGGCTGTACGAAGACAACACACCTTATGTACCTTAGGTAAAAATCAACCTCATGAGCGTGACTCTTGATTTCCTTTAAATATAGTAATAAGTGTACATATTTCTGTGCAAATTGGCAAAGCATAGCCAAGCATACATGCTTTCTATATTTTTTGATTTTTCCAATATTATTTGGAGTTTTGTAAGCATTTTGTAGGCTTTTTATTTGCCATTGCGATGGGTCTAAGTCAACTTAAAAGGACTCTTTTTCCGTAGACCCCCCAAAGCCACAGCGAGTGGACTTAATGGATGCTTCTTTTGGTTTATTATTATTAAGAGTAAAGAGTATTAAGTATTATTATTAAAAGTAACTTCTTAAAGTTGGAATTTTTTGATTTTGATCTGAGTTCTTCGTACGAGCAAACTGTATTCGCACAGGCAGCTATTTTGTGATATTTCTATGATATTATGAGTCCTTGAAGTCATGCTGTATATACACCCTCACACACACCAGACAAGCACACCCATACAAACACCCTCACACACACCGTCACACACTCACAGACAAGCCAGCAAAAAAAAAAAAAAAACAGAAGAAGAATGACAAAAAATGGCAATTATAGTATAGATATATATATATGCATATATGTTCTTTTCCAGTTTTTTGTTCTTCGATTTGCGTTCAGTTCTGACAAAAATGAAACCAAAACAGACAAGAGAACAAATTATATACGAATTGGCAGCCAAGCAAAAGTCTTAAGCCTGAAATCTAACTCTATTCTAGCCCCAGAACTCTTTCTCTTTATGTTTCGACTTTTGAGTTACTTCTAGAAGCAGACAATGCTTAACAATTAAACCAAAAACAAAACAAAACAAAAAATACAAAAATAAATAACAAACAAAAGCAGATGATATGAAACAAAAACAAAAATCATACCGGGAACAAATTTTTTGTTTACAGGGGACTACCTGAAGTGTACAGAGTTCGAGTCCGTGTTAACTCGTAAGATAAAATGATTTATTTCCCCCCTTTACTTAACCCACACTGACACACACTTTGACACACTCCCACACTCCCACACACCCACACAGCCACACTGCCACACAGCCACACACCCACACCCACACCGATACCAACAAAAGACCCAGTTGACACAAACAGATTCTAATAGCCGTCTACTAGCTAGTCCAACTAGATTCTGTCTATAGCTACTGATATCAATGTAACCTCACCCTCTGCCGCTATCTCTCTAGCCTTTCTCTCTCTCTCTCTCTATCTCTATCTATCTCTCTCTCTGTAAGTCTTTGTCTCTATGTCCTGTAAAGTTTAATTTTAACCCAGATTTATTCCAGAGCTAAAGAGTTGAAAGGAATTAAGGTCAACCTGGTCTTAAGCCTTCTCTGTTTAGCCCAAGCTCTATATCTAAATGTACCCTCTTGCCGTCTCTTTCTGGCATGGATCTATACAGATCCCTAAACGACTTTGCCATTGGGTTTTAATACAAAATAATATCTCTTAAGATCAGCATTACAGTAAAGCAGTGGCAAAGGCGTTCTAGCTGACTGGAGAATGGCAGATTCTTCTATTTCACTCTCTATTTATATTTCCCCTGTTTTACACAGACCCAAGCCTTGCTCCTCTAGACGTCTCACTCTCCCCCCCACACACACACACACACACTCTCGTTCGATAGTCGCCACACACTCTGTCCGTAGATGTGCATATCTATATATATACTCGTCTTAGTTAATACTTGGCCATATATATACGATAATACGAAACGATTTGTTATAACTTCTTTGACGTCTTACCAGCTAACTCTCTATCTGTCTCTTTTTCTTTGTATAAGTAATATTTGGAGATATATGAATATATATACATATATATAGGAAGTACCATGCTATACTAAATATCAACTAAACTAAACTAAACTGAACTAAACTAAACTAAACTAAACTAAACTAGACAACCACTCAGCAAACCGAGTAGCTAGCTAGCTATCCTGCTCTCTCGGCCCCTCTAACACTGTATATCTGACCCGCTCACTCCTGCTCTGACTCTCACTCCCACCTGCCGCCCCGAGAACCCACCACAGAGCACAACTGTACCCACACTGCTTGTCTTAACCCGTCCGAAGCCGCATTTTATTTGCTTTGCCAAAACAAAACCTCCTTACCCTTTACTCGTTCCGGTTCTCGTTCCCGTTCTTGTTCTAGTTCTCGTTCTACTTCTAGTTCCCGTTCTCCCTCTCGTTACCGTTCTCGTTCTCCTTCTCGTTCCCTTTCCCGTTCTCGTTCCCTTTCCCATTCTCGTTCCCTTTCCCGTTCTCGTTCCCCTTTCTCGTTCTCGTATATCCCATATATTTTTATGGTACTCATATATTTTTAGCCCAGCCCCACTTGATGTAAGCTCCCTTTTTGTGTTGTTGTTGTTCTCGTCTAGAGTTGTTGTTGTTGTTGGTGTGGCAGCACTTGAACCTGATCTCAACTCAACTGCCAACCAAACCACACACACCATACACACACAGTTTATATATGGCACACACACACACACTCGGAATCGGGGTCAGGAGAGGCAGGGCGGCCCTGTGTTTGTTTGCGTTGCATTTGCCGAATTTTGGGTTTCGTTTTGCAATTTTCTGTTTTAGTTCGCATCATTGTTTTTGGGGTTCCACACACAAATATGACATGTTTCGGCACACAACCAACCGAAATAACAAGCATACCAATTAGCAGCAGCCCGAAACGTGTGTTTCCCTGCTCCGGGAATATACTATATACTATTTCCTGGGCCCAACACGATCCGATTCGATATCAGCCATACGTCCGTCTGAGCCCCGCATATGCATAATTGGCAGGGCATTAGCGTGCTCTAATTAGTTAACTTAATATTGCATAATATAGCATATATAGTTGCAAGGGGAATTTCTGGTAAAGTTTCCTAGTTTCCTAGTTAGCTAATAAAATTCTTAAGCAACTCAAAATACTTGTAATAATTAATAGAAATCAGTAACAGCTTTCTTAGTTCAAGAGCATTGCCTTTTTAGCTTAATAAGTATTCTAAAGTATAGTATAGTCAAGCAGACTTATTTCGGAGTATTAATTAGGAGAATATTAATAATTATTATTATCATTCGCACTTTAAACAGTTTAGCTTTTCTTTCTTATTAGTATTTAAATGCATTTTAGTAAGTCATGTACTTCAGAGCCACATAGAGTTACTTAAAGCCATGCACTAGATTCAAAGGCTGGGTATTTAATGGTCGGCATCTTTGACTCCCAGTACTTTGTGTATTTCTTTGGTGTTTTTGAATTTGTTGTTGATTGTTTGTTAGCCAAGTTAAACAACATTCCGGGTCCACACACAACACACACACAGAGACACTGCCTCACATAGAGACACCAGGCACACTGAGTACTGTGCAGTACGGTAAATACACACACGGCAGCCACACTGTACCCGCACCCCGCACCAGGCACCCCGCCACCCGGCTGGCTGTGTGTGCGTATGTATGTGTATCTCTTGTAAGCTCAACTCTTTTTACAGGAAAAACCATCAGTTTCTATTGCAAAGGTATTTAAAGCTGCCCCTGCTTCAATCGCTCCCCTCTCGCTCTCACACTCACACTCACACACCAGCGAATCAAGTACAATAATTACATACACACACACATACACATACACATACAGAGGGCACAACTCCATAAAGACTTGCATACCTGGGAGCCTGCGAATTGTGGCAAAGAGAAAAAAATAAGGGGGGTGCGGGGAAAACTCAGAGGAAATGCGAGCGGAGAATATTTCAAAATTCACTTGCGGCGTGCCCCCCCCTTCCGCCGTTGCCGGCTGTCAGTGCCGTGCTTGCACGTGCATATTAAACACATTTTATTGTCACACGCACACGGGCAGGGGAACACACACACAGGCACACAGAGGCAGGCCCAGGCACACGCACACTGGCGACACGCCACACGCCACACGGAAGCGCACACAAACACACACATACGCGCGCTGACACTTGGCAGAGGCAGACATTTTTTGAAGTCGCGCGTTTCCGGCGTCGGCCATTTTGTGGCAACATTGCGCGTTTAATTTAAATTGCTTTGGCGTTTTCATTTCCTTTTTTATGAGTGTGTAGTCCCGCTCCCTCTTTCCCTACCTCTCCCTCTTCCTCTTCCTCTTCCTTTCCCTCTCCCTCTGTCCCTTTTCCTTTTTATGCCTCTGACTCTTTCTTCTCCCTTTTTTTAGTTAGCGCTTTGTGGCTCGCTTATGTCTTATTCTCCCACTTCCGGTACAGTTGTGTCTCCCTGTACTGTAGCTTTGCGCGAGCAGCTTCAGCTCACTTGCCCCTCCCAGCACTCCGGCTTACTCGCTCGCTCTGTCGCCAGCTCTCTTTCAGTTTCTCTGCCTCTCTCTCTCTCTCTCTCTCTGTCTCTTTCTATATATAAATATATATATCTGTGCGTTGAAGAACTTTCCCTGGCCTTACTCGCCGGAAGCTGTGTTTCCGTTTCACCTGCGCTTGCCACTCGCTCCTACTCGCTCGCTTGTCACCAGCTCTCGTTATGAAACTTACTCGCTCACCCACTCACCCGCTCACTAGCTGTCTCTGTCTTGCATTGGTCAACCGTGTCTCACTCTGTCACTCTCTGTTTAGTTCTGATTAGCCTTTTGTTTTGCCAATCACCAATCGGCATTCTCTGTCCTACTCTAATTAGTGGAATGCTCTCGTCACTCGTGAGCGGAAGCAGCACCAAAATTGACTTATCGATCATGTACTTTACCTTACTGGCTTTATTTGTACACATCTCTACGTAAATCTTGATGTAAATGTCTATACAATACGCATTGAACATACAGATTACTTATATGGAACTGCGATTACGGATTACGATTATTAATTGGTTTCTTTGTGCTCTCTCTTCTCTCTCTCTCATTCTCTCACTCTCTTACTCCTACTTGTGATCTTTCTCTGGCTCTATCTGTTTCTCCCTCTCTCTCTCTCTCTCTCTCTCTCTCTCTCTCTGTTTCTCTCTGGTGTGAACTTCTCTCTCGTACACTTTGTTTATATGTGTGCTGGATGTTCTTCCGATCTAAACTGACAATCGCATCCCATGACTCTCCTTTAATTCTCTCTCTGTACACATCGCACCCGTAGCGTGTCGCAGTACTACGAGTTCTCCAAGGATCAGGACTACATCTGCTCCACGCCCAATGACTCGGGGATGCATCTGTGCGGCAACTTCCCCCCCTACCGGATCGGCTCCCTGGTCTGCAATGGTAAGCTCCATCCCCATCCCCGCTCGACGGCAATTACATTAACTTTAAAGCTAAATGAAGTGCAAATTGCGCCGTAATCAAATTTGATGGCATTTTTAATTGCCCTCGCGCTGTCGCTTAATGATATAGCCAGAGCAGCCAAAGCAATCACAATTACAACAATACGCTTTCCGCTTTCCGCTTTTCCGCTTTCCGCTTTCCGGTTTATTCCCCTCCAACTCTGACTCGGATATGGACACCACCACCATCACCATATTCCTCATCCGCAGAGGAGGCCAAGCTGTTTGACTTGAACGAGCCCACGAACACGTCCTGCGTCAACTGGAACCAGTACTACACCATCTGCATGCCCAAGGGCGAGAATCCCTTCCAGGGCACCATATCCTTCGACAACATAGGCATGGCCTGGGTGGCCATATTCCTGGTAAGTTTACCTCCTTAAAAACATATATCAACTATGAATAAAACTAAGCATTATCATACATAGACACTCCACTCAAGAACCATTTAAACTCTTCAAGTTCTCTAGTTTAAATACAATTGGTATATAGTGTATCTATTTGTTTATTGCAATTGCTTTACCCTAAATGCCAATGAATTTGTTGCTCAGTTGCCAATTAGCGCTCAACTTTGCACAGCAAACAGCAACAGGCGACAATCTGCGAGGGGAACAGCAACAGCAACAGCAACAATATGTTGAATGCTAATTCGATGTGGACTCGGGAAACTCGGATGCGGAATCCTGTTAGCCAAAACTAACAAAACAAACGCCAGCAATTTGCATGGCACTCTGGTGATGCCGCCATGGATGCCCCCCACTTGAAATGGACTCCTCCTCGGGGGCAGGCCTTAATTGATATGCCAATTACACGGGGCACGGCGCACGGCGCACACCGCCAGCGAGCCAATTGATATGCAGGCCAACTGATGTAATTAAGCCCAAATCAAGTGCACATTAAGCTATGAAACCGCGGCGGTTCGAACTCGAACATCGATTGCCTGACCCCCTGAGTTTAAGCCTGATGAATTGCAGTTACAAAGGGGGCTCTCGATGGGTAATAGAAGATAGTATTACCTGCTTAGTATTGTTTAGGCTGGAAATCAATTAAAAGCAACTTAAGTAAAAGTGTAAATATATATATATGAAATCAATTAAAAGGAACTTAAGTAAAAGTGTAAAGATCCCACAAAACAATCAAGGTGGGACCCCTTGACTCAGTAACTCAAATGAAACTACTGTGGCACACTCTTTTAAATCTAGTAGCTAGCACAAATCAGATTTGGATTAGCTATTAAATATATATATATATTAAGCACAAAGCTAGTCAAAAGATATATAAGCAGGTGTAATGGAGTATTAGTATTGTTTAGACTTCAAATCATTTAAAAATAACTTAAGGCAGTGTGTAAATATCCCAAAAAACAATCTACTCGGTAACTCAAATGAAACTACTTGGCCAACTATACTCTTTTAAATCTAGTAGCTAGCACAAATCAGATTTGGATTAGCTATTATATATATATATATTAAGCACAGAGCTAGTCAGAAGTTAGGTAAACAGGTGTTCCCTCTTCATCACTTAAGTCCCACATTACGTATACGTGACGTGGTCCGCTGTCGGGCAGCCTAATTGCCGCCATCTGCCCCACTCGATAGCTCCTGTTCCATACACTCGAACTCTTTTTATATATTTACTAATTACGGTGAAATATTGTTGGATTTGCAGGTCATCTCGCTGGAGGGCTGGACGGACATAATGTATTACGTGCAGGATGCGCACAGCTTTTGGGACTGGATCTACTTTGTGCTGCTGATTGTGGTGAGTGGCCCGGGTGGGGGGAGTCAGTGGGGGGTCAGTGGGTTAGCGGGTCACGGGTCACGGGTCAGAGGCCGTGTCTGGCTCGCTTTGATCACGAATTGAATATTTAATTGTGGACCCGGCTTAAAGCCACTTGGCCAGACTAATTGAGCTCCGAGGCTGCTGCTGCTGCTGCTGCGATAGGAGCCGGCTCTCGAGGTTGTAGGGCTCGAGGTGCTACGCCTGTTGGCCGAAAGTATGCTAAAGCAATTTGGCAATGTAAATAAGTAAATTACTTTTAAACTATGGCCACACACGCAACACGAACGGCCCTGTGGATTCTGTGGCAGGTGGGGCAGTTGGGGCAGTTGGGGCAGTTGGAGGTTCGAGGCAAAGTTTGTCTAGCAAAAATGCTATGAATTTCATGATGCTGCTGGCAACATGTTGCAGCACAGACAGCTTCTCCCCTTTCCCCTTTACCACTTTCCCGGGACGTAAAACCCACAATTTTGCCTCAGCCAGCCACTGTCCACTTTGGCCAGTGCCATCTTCCAGTGGTCTCCAGTCTGTTGTGCTGTCATTTGGATGGCAGGACTTCTACTCAGGTGTCCTTGGACTAATTAAAAGCCTTTATGGCACACAGGCACATACACTGGCACATACACTGGCACATTCACTGGCACACACACAGACACAGACACACACACAGACACAGACACGGACTCAGATACAGAACGAGAGACACACATGAGAAAATTTCATTATTTATGTTTGAAGTTTGCCCAACCCCCCCTTTCCTGGCCTTGTCGCTGTTCATTTCGTGAGCAAAATGATTTTGCTCTTGTTGGCAACAACTTTTGGTATGCAAATAGTTTCCCGACCCCCTCCCAACCCCCTCCCAGCCCCCGCACAGCTCCACTGGCTATTGGAGGGAAATTGCTTATTTATGTTTTATGCATTTTGTGCCAAGCTCACGAGTACCAAATTAGAAGCGCGCAGTCTTTGTTTCCGAAATACGTTTTCAATTTAAAGTTTGCCAAAGAAACAGGAACTGGCAGATTCCAAGGAAAATGTGGTTACTAAGAAATACTTTCAGTATATCTACTTGTTATTGGTTTAGTTAGTTATTCGTTTCTTAACTCAACTTGTAGTTTCTGCCATAATTTTTCCTTTAGCTTCACTTTCGAACTAATCCGTATCGAAACTTGGGCGATTTCAAGTTTTTAAGATCAGCATCTTGGCGGACGCTGACCACCTGGTGGCGGCTGCCGATTTCCCAGCTAATTGAATTTAAGTGGCTCGCTGAGAAGGTCCTGCTCCAAGGACCCATCCGCGGGGGAACTGGGAGTGGGCGGGGCGCTGGGGTAAAACTTTCAGTTTGCATTTGTCGCTGGCAGCAATGAAAACGAAAACTTTTAAACGGAAATGCGAAAACTTTCGACCAACTACAAAACGCCACCTGCCGGCGCGAACCCGATTTCCTCCCCTCCACTCTATACTCTCTCCTCTCCCATACCCTGGAATTGTGTATATGAAATCCTGCGAGGATCCCTGAGAAATATTAGAGCCAGACACCCAAGACCCTAAGTATTCCCTAAGTCTTTAAATCCCTCATTGCTCTTTTAGAAAACTTAAACCTAAAATATATATAATAATGAGTAATTCCTTGTCCCTTTCAGATTGGATCCTTCTTCATGATCAACCTGTGCCTGGTCGTCATTGCCACCCAGTTCTCGGAGACAAAGAAGCGGGAGATGGAGCGGATGCGGCAGGAGAGGGCGCGGTACACCTCCACCTCGACCCTGGCCAGCAGCACCAACAACTCGGAGCCGGCCACCTGCTACGCGGAGATCGTGAAATACATCGCCCACCTGTGGCGGCGCTTCAAGAGACGAATGTTAAAGAAGTACAGATTATATAAGTATGCTGCTTGTACCTTTTGAGTTCATTCAATTATGTCTTACGTTCGTACTTTTAGTTTCCGGTTTCCGTTTTCCGGTCTCCGGTTTCCGGTTTCCCAAGTCTCTCTCTCTTTGCCTCTCCCTCTCCCTCTCTCTCTCTCTCTCTCTCTCTCTCTGTCTCTCACAATATCTCCTTCTGAAAATCTGTTTGATTTTTTGGCCCATCGACCGCAAATCTCCACAAAATGAAAAGAAAATCAAGGAAGGCTCTAGGCGTTAGTCACTTGAATCCTGATTGATTGACTTCTAGCCCACTAAAGCGAGTAGTTAGCCCACAAATTTCTTGGCCAAAAGCTCAGCTCCCACTGGCAGGGGAATCTCGAGCGGAAAACTGCGATTTTCCCCATAAATTTCCAAGACGGAAGAGTCTGACTCTGTCGCCAAAAATATATATTTTATTGAAGGGAAACCTTTGTTCCTCTGATACCTTATTTTGTTATTTAATATTATACCAATTTTCTTTTGATTTATATTTTTATTTATATTCTTAATGAATTTCTTTCTCTGCAAATGTTATTTCATGGAATAATTTTAAATTTTTCCCTTAAAAAATTCGTTTCTTTTGCTCTATTAATTTTGGGAGACTTTAACCTGATTAGGTCTTCTTGTTTTCCGTTTGCTTAACGCTCAGTTGGCATTTTTCATTCTTTCTATTAATTTCTCTTAGTTTATGGACTTGCTTTAGTCTTTTAATTTTATTTTAAGCCTGCTCAAGTGTCTCGCAAATAGCTATTAGTATTTAGTAGCACCTAACTTAACTGCGAGCTTAGTGGCCAGGGCATGAGTGTGTTACGCTAGAACTAGATCAGAGCTAGGATAACCATAGCTTAAAGGACATCAGGACAGTGCATCCCTCATTGGCATTAAAAGGACATTTGGGTCACCCATTAGCACTATGTCAAGAACAGTATTCATTCGAAAAGGGACTAAGGCAAGCTTGACTTGTGGGGACTTTGTCCTGCTAAGGATTCAAAAGAACTAAAACGGACCTTCAACTTCATTTAGGTTTTTCCTGTATAATGACTGAACTGTGATCTTTATTTATTAAAGAGCCTACAAAAGAACATACAAATTAAACCACTGATCCCGGGAACTCACCCACTTGACACCCAACGAACGATATCTATATCTATATATCAGTGCAGAGTACCAACTACTGACCAACTGACCAGCCGAGTCCGCAGATGGAACTCCTGTTGATTTGGATCATTTGCATTTTTGTACTGTTCCTTAGTCCTTAGTTCCTTTGATTGAATTATGTAATTGCGATTGTTGTCTGTCTAGTGGCTAAGTACACGCACACATACAAACCGACACGGCACCGACACAGACACAGACGCGAGCGCACGTACAAGTGAACACTAATGCGAGTGCACGTGCAATGCAGACCCCCTTTTCCGACCCCGACCCTTGACCCCTTGACCCCAGTGACCCCGTCGATCCCCCTACCCCCCCTACAGAGAACACGATGTTTTGTGTACAGACATGTGTGTGAGCCCCGCGAACTGTCAGTGAAATGTGTGTTGCTAATCGAATTGTTACTCTTGCCCCAACCCTCTTCGCCGGACACTGCCACGCCACCTGCCACTCCACCTGGTATCGTACCCCACCTGCCACCCCCTCCAGGTACCAGAGACAGCAGCGCAAGGAGGGCCTGCTGCCCAATGCCGACAACCTGACCTTCTCGCCGTCGCGGATCAAGTGCCACCATCCCAAGTGCCCCAAGTACAGTAATCGCAAGCCGTCCAGCATTCAGGATCAGATGATTACCGTCATGGTGCCGCTCAACTCGGCCAGCAGCAACAACAACAACAATAATAACAACAACAACAGCAGCAATCACAATGGCCACACCAACGGTGCCAACAACAACAACAGTGGGGCCAGCTGCACCACAGTGGCTCTGGTTAACGGTATCAATGGCAGTGCGGCCAGTGTGACCATGTCCTCGGCCCACCACCAGCAGCACCTGCAGCAGCAACAGCAACAGCAGCAACTCCACTCCTCCTCGGAGAACACAGAGCAGTCGCTGGCCACCGACGGCCTGCCGCGGAGCTCCTCCCTGAAGAAGTCCCACTCGGCCTCCACCTCGGCCCACCACCAGCTGAAGCCGGAGGGGAGTGCCGCCGAGCAGAAGACGATCCTGCTCAAGTTCCCCCAGCAGGTGATCGACTCCGACCAGCTCATAGTGAGTAATCCTTCTATATAGATAAGGATCAGTTAATATATCAATCAGAGACCCAGAGACCCAGACCCCACACCCAACCAAGCGATTCGAAACCCAAACAACAGTAAAGATAAACAGCCACAGAAATACCCCATATATATATTCAAAATTCCCTGAAAAAACAGAAAACAGACCGCATTAAACAGAACCCACCCTATGAGGAACTATTCAAATAATAATAATACTCAAATAATAATAATAATCTTTCGTATATCTGTTATGCAAACCCCGCCAACTCTCATAGCTGCAGTTGGGAAATTTAGGCAAGGTACTGAACCAATACACTGAAAATAAACTATAAATAGTATGTATAAATGCCAGCATCCAGCATAATTTATATTTATATAAGTCTGAATGTCCTGCCGCCATCAGGACTAGGCTAAAGTAACCCTGCCAATTGCAATTCCCATAAAAACCAAAAAACCCAAAAAAACACTTACAATTTGTAGATATATACATATGCTATAGATATATATATGCGTTTGCATATTAAGTGCAGTTGGTAGAGCTCCTCCGTTGTTTAGATAGCGAATTGATTGTCCCATTGATAAGTCCGCAGCCCATTGTCCTATCCCATTGTCCCGCCGAAAGGCCCATTAATTATTTATATCATTTCGTTTTGTTTGCTTTTTCCCATGTAAATGGTAGAGAGACAATACCTCCCTCGACCCGTGTAAATGTGCATATGCTCCCCTTTATATATATATGCTATACACATATGCTCTCCCCATAGGAAGTAGTGCCATAAACGCCTTCCCGCCCAGCCCCGCAGCAGAACTGAGGGTTGAATGATTACACTCCCTAAAGACTTTACTTGGAAATAAATTCTAAAAGGACATAGCCCAGTTCAACAGAGTTCTGCTAGGGGTCCTTTAAGACCACAAAATCATATTATATCCAAGGACCAAACGGGTTAAGTTAGAACATTTGTCTTTAAAAAGTATATTTTTGCCACTAAAACTGTTTCAATTTGGAACCTTGGATTAACAAAAGAATTATAGTATTCAAAAATCAAAATAAAGTTAGCAATATGTAAACTGAACCTTAAACAAAACCTTGTCTCAGCAAGGACCACAAGCCTGCAGAAGCTCCCTCCAAAACCAAGTCTCTGAATCTCCCTCTCTGAAGTTCTAGTTCCCCCTTGAACCTCCGTTAAATACCCTTTAATCCTCCGATATATATAGGTATATATAGAGTTAACCGCAGTAGGCAGAGCTGGCACCTACTTAGACTGCGTTGAGCGTTATCCTTCATTTCATATCCCCCGTAAGCTACACCATGGCCCGCCATAGTAACCCCCTCCGATTTGAATCCCTGTTCCGCCATCAGAGCCACCCGTGCACCTCGGGCTTCCTCAGTCCGCCCACCTCGGCCAGCCGCCGCCCCTCGGTGATGTTCAACGAGTACGTGCTGCTGCATACGCCGCCCGCACTCAGCGCGGACCCGGCGGTGACAGCGGTGGGCAGTGGCTCCTCCGCGGCCACCACAGTGGCCACCGTGGCCGGAACAGCCGCTGCAGTAGCAGCGGCGGCGAGCACCGGAAGCGGAAGCAACAACCACCAGAATGGAGCCAGCGGAGGAGCAGTGAGTGGTGGGGGACCCGGAGCCGCCGGCACCACAGAGAAGACCAACATCTTCTCCACCGAGAAAATGACCCAGGCCGGCGATGGTAGCATCTGGCAGGTGAGTAGAGAGCGGCAGGAGGTATTCCTCTCTAGATTCAATATAAACTCTCTTTCTCCCAGGTAAATCTACCGCAGACCATCGGCACCATCGCCAATCCCTATGCAGACTGCTCCGAGCTGGGCATCCACGATGCGATGACCTGCCAGGAGCTGCTGGCCTTCTCCGTGGCCTTCTCGGCGGCCCTGCCCACGGGCCAGAGCACCCTGGAGTCCTTCTACACATCCCTGGCCCGCTGCGACCCCCACACCGCGGAGGCCCTCAAGGCGCACCACAAGCCACGAGGGCAGGCTGGCCAGAACTTGGGCCAGAACCAGACGCCGGCCAGCGCCGAGGGTGGTGGAGCTAGCCTGGTGGTGGCCACAACGGGAACAGAGCCCGCCAAGACCCTTGAGCCCGCCACCGTGTCGGCCGTGGTGGTGGGGCCCGGGCCCATTCCCGGGGAGCCGCAGACCGGCAACCATCGGCGCAAGGAGCACCATCACCAGCAGTCGCATGGCTCCCACCACCATCACAACAATAACAACACCACCAGCCACAGCCGGAACGCGGGCAGTCGCGGGCGGCAGGGACATTCGCAGTCCCGCGGTCGTGACGGCCACGCCCCCACCGGCAACTACATGGAGGACTATGCCTGCTGCTACGATCTCTACCAGAATGCTCTCTCGCCGCTGGACGAGCGCGGACAGCGGCACAGGTCGCCGACGACGCAGTGCCTCATCGCGGTGTACAGGTGCCTGTCGCGGGTCTGCAGCTGGGTGCGCCGCTATATCCGGCGGCTGGTGGAGCACAAGTACTTCCAGCAGGGCATCCTGCTGGCCATCCTGATCAACACCCTGTCCATGGGCATTGAGTACCACAACCAGCCGCCGGAGCTGACCGCCATTGTGGAGACCAGCAACGTCGTCTTCTCCGGCATCTTCGCCGTGGAGATGCTCCTCAAGGTGGTGGCCGAGGGCCCGTTCCGGTACATAGCCAATGGGTTCAATGTCTTCGACGGCATCATTGTGATTCTGAGGTGAGTCCCGGTATTTGGGTATTTGGTTTCTGGAGTTACCATTTCGGATTTAACCCATTGATTAACCCCCCCAGCGCCATTGAGATATGCCAAACGTTCGTGGGCAACGGCACCGGCGGCGGCGGCTCCGGACTGTCCGTTCTAAGGACCTTCCGGCTGCTGCGCATACTCAAGCTGGTCCGCTTCATGCCCAACCTGCGCCGCCAGCTATTCGTGATGCTGCGCACCATGGACAATGTGGCAGTCTTCTTCTCCCTGCTCGTCCTCTTCATCTTCATCTTCAGGTGAGTCCGCCCGCCGAATAGCCCACACCAACACCAACACCCACACCAATACACCAATACACCAACACACTGACACCAACACCTAAGCCAACACGAAACACCAACACACACAGCCAGACACCAGACAAGATATGAAAAAGAAAAGCAAACACAATTACAAACACACACGAAGAATGCGGAGATAACAAAAGTAATCGATGAAAAGAAAGAATATTCTATATAATCAACAATCGATAGCCCACCAGTTATCGAGCGCGACCCTCCACAAAACAAGAAAAACATCAAAGAAGAGTGACTAACCCATATATAACCCGAGCCACAGCAACAGCAACAGAAACAGTTCAGTTTCGTTAGCCCATAGCAGTCGTCTTATGTCTAACAGTTCCTAGCGCCTCACTAGCTGCTTCCCACATAGCTAACCGCCCCCCTAACTAACCCATCCCGTCCACCCATCAGCCGATCCACCTGTCCAGCCATTAGAGCATCCACTCATAACCCCAGCCACCATTCAATAGAGTCATTATTTCCATGAAGTACAAAAGGAATTTTGAATTTCCTAGATTGCTTAAGGGTCCCAAAAGAATCTTAACCATTTCTGGGAACCACAAGATAATAAAATCTTAGCTCTAAAGCAAGACTTAGTTCATAATATTACAATTTTCTCTAACTTAAACTTCGAATTCCAATAGATCTTAAAACTTGAACTTGTTATCACTTATAATTCTATGAAAAGATATTCCTCTGGAAATTGTATCTGCCCAGGACCGCCTCATACTCCCCTTTCATGCCATTATCATACACACACCGACACGTATCTCTTGAGACCCTGCCTACCCCTAAGTTCCCGTCCCCATTTATGTGATCCTTCGACACGATCGTTTCAGCTACTTACTGTCCCATGCGTACCACCTGAGTATTGCCTATATATGAGTAAAGATTTGCCTAAATGTCTCTCTCTCTCTCTAAGCGGTCTGCTAACGATTTTTCTCTCTCACACCTCTTATTCTTAAGCTCTAACTCTTGATCTCTTTTTCATTTACTGTCTCTGAGTAACGTTTGGATAATATTGAATATTGAAGAATCGTAGTTAGATGACGTTACTTGTTTGAGTAACTTTTTAAGCAATCGATCTCGTATCCGTACCAGCAAGAACCCTTATCTCTCTCTCTCTCAATCTCTCTTTCTCTCTCAATATCTCCCTCTCTTTCCCCATCCAGTTAACCGCCCCTCTTTATGTCTCTGTCTAACCCCCAAAGTGCCGCTAGTTGTCGTACACCTCCTCGCTCGTTCACTTTGCATTACTCTTTCGAACACACATTCGCTGACACGCTCACACACTGAGAAACACGGACAAATTGAGTGGACTTATGCTATACCTATCCCTCTCTATTGCCAACATTGTCTGTCTCTATCACTTTCCCGCTCGGCTCACACTCGATTTGGTCTCAATTTCTAAGCACCGACCGAGTCGCTGCCTTTCCTGATCAGTTTTTGTGGAATTTCTTCTTTCCTTGGCTTTTCAAATCACTTTCCAACACTCGCTCTCTCTATTGCTGTCTCTCTCCCTCTCTATCTCTCTCACTATCTCACTCTCTCTCGCTCTGTATCATGCTCATTTGGTTTAGTTGAGTTCCACATAGACACCGCCACAACTACAGCAATAACAGCCACAGAAACAATTAGTTAGCTTAGTTAGTTAGCCAAAAACGCTTTATTCCATTTCAAATTAACTAAGTGTGTATCCTAGCTTCTTTTAGCGTTAACCAACACTGCCCACACTGACACACTGACACCCTGACACACAGACACACAGAAAGCTCGGCTTGGTTTGAGGCTTGAAGGCTTTGCTGCTCGCAGCTTCTCACACGGACACGGCACACGCACACTCACGCCCAGAGAAACACACACAAACACACGACACTCGACACTCGAAAGACAAAAGTATTTGGAAAAATAAATATTAAGAAAATACATTTAAATAAAGGATCGTACGCTTACTTATTGTGTAGTTGCAGTCGCTGCAGTTTGATACATATACCTCCTATATACCCGTACTCTCTCTCTCTCTATCTATAACTCCTTATATACCTATAAATATATATGATTACTCGTAATTGATATGATACCCAGTACAACACCACCACAGCCACAACAGCAACAACACACACACACACACACATTAGCTAGCTAGTCTAGTTGGTAAAGTAAAGTAAACGTAATCGAGTTTGTGTAGTTAGAATAGCAGCATTAACAGCTAACAGCCAACAGCAAACAGCCACACCCCACATCCGACCAGACTCTATATATATATAACTCCATCATACTATATACATGTATTAACAAGCGAATAATGAACTATCGAACTGTAAATGGAGCTAAACACGCAAACGAGGCCAACATCGCAACCGATAAACCAACTCAATAAAAGCCCCAAATAAACTCGAAAGAGAAACCTAAAAATTAATCCTGAAAACTGAAAACAAAAAACAGAAAACAGACCACAAGAAAATCGATAACAAAGCCAAGGACCAATTCTTCCCCATTAATCGCAGGCTTTAGCTTCCACTTATAACGGGAACTGTACCCATGTTTCGTTTCCATTCCGTTCCGTCGTCCGACTGCAGTCCTTAGGGTGAGCTTGGATCCTTGAAAGGATCTCGCCATCACCATCTCTCCTCTTTAGAGAGTATTATTTCCTTTTTGCATTCGTTTGCCGCTCACATCACTTACTAGAACACTTACTAGCTCTCCCTAGCTCTCTCTCTCTCCCGCTCTCTCTGTCTCTCACTCACTCACACTCTGTCTCTTTCTTTCTTAACTATCTCTCTCTCTCTCTTTCTATATTATGTCTCTCTCTCTCTTCTCTCTTTGTCACACTCCACACAATTTAAAAAAAACCTACTAAAACCAAACCTATAATAATCGAATAAAATGAAACCGAAAATAAAATAAATACCTAAAAAACTGTATGCTTAACACAACCCAAAAAAAAATACCCCAAAAAACCGAAAACACAAAAATATATAAGAATATATTTTATAAAAATTCTAAAAAAAAAACAAAACGAAAAACAATAAAACAACAAAAATATCTATATATATCATATTATAAATCAACAAAACCAAACCATCACTTTAGTATACTCGGCATGAATCTGTTCGGATGTAAATTCTGCGAGAAAGTTAACGGAGAGATGATTTGCGATCGTAAGAATTTCGACAGCCTGCTCTGGGCGCTCGTCACAGTGTTCCAGGTAGACCCATTGATATCAGCCTTATACCTTATGTAAACCTATATATATATATATCTATACTACTACTACTACTCCTAATGTTACGCCATAATCTGCTACATATATGATTACGATTAACTGTTCATGAAACGAAAATGAAAGAGATAAACCCCAATGAAAACCCACTGTGAATCCCCAAAAGAAATACGTTCAGCATTTTGCTTTCTTTTTCCGTCTTCCGTCTTCATTTTCGTTTTGGATTCATGTTTTTTCTGTTTCCGTTCTGTTTTGATTTCCGCTTCCGTTCCGATTCGATTCGATTAACCATTTGATTTCCGCTTCAATCGATAGCTGTCGTGACGTCTCTCTCACTGTCGCTCCCGCTCTCTGTCTGTCTGTCTAACCATATCTTTGTGTGCGCTTATGATTTTATGATTTGTTATCGATATTCAGTTCGATTGCCAGACGTCGAGATCGCCGCTAGCCAGCCGTCTCGCTCGCTCGCACTAATTTGTGGTGTGTCCTTAATTGAGCTTCATTTAGTTTTCGATTTCGATTTCGATTCCGATTACGATTCTTGATTTGGCATGCATGCGTTGACCGTTGCGATGATCGACTAACTATTGCCGATTACCGATTACCGATTGCCGATTACCGATTAGCGTTGCCTAACCATGTTAGTGTCAGTAGTGTTAGCCTTATCGTTGGCATTACCGTTGCCGTTCCCGTTATCGTTACTGTTATCGAGTTCCTTAGCAAGCAGCGCGCATCCGCATGTCGTTCGTTTACGGAGTAATCGTCTGAGAATGCGAATACGAGTATGTAGAGCGAGTGCTGCAGCAGCCAGCCTCGCGCCAGCCATGTCCATAAGCTCCATGAATGTGTGTGTATGAATTTGTGTGATGTACATTGCACCAGGTAAGCGTTTCCACTCGCATGCTCGATCCCTTGTACATAAGTGCATATCTATCTATATATTCTATATATCTTACTGTAGAGCTCTGTTCTTGCATCCAGCATCTGCCTCGACTCGAACACTCCGCATACACCTCTCGAAAACACTCTGCTTGTCACTCTCTTTTACTCTTTATCTCTATCTCTCTCTCTCTGTCTGTATCATGTGCTCTTCTTATGCTCCGATTTTTGTCACACTCTTTGCTCTATGTCCTATGTCTAAGTATATATCTCTCCTTAGTCCATATGCTATTCTAGACTCTAAGTTGTATAGAACTCCGCCCGAAAACCCTCTGAAAAGAGAACTCTCTCTGTCTCTGTCTCTTCCTCAAAACACGCACACACACACATGACACACATGACACATATACTTGCATAACCAACCAACCAACCGAACCCCCCTGTAAACTAAGCCCCCTCTGAACTCTGGCCCCTGCTGACCCCAGACCTCTGGCCTCTGACCCCTGACCCAGGCACACGCACATCACATACGTACATGCCAGAACACATACAGATCCTCCGCCGTAGAGCTTTCAGTTCAGAACCTTCGAGGTCCTGCAGGACCCACCAGCTGTAAAATACAATAGCAAAAGCAAAGCCTCCCCCCTGACACTCTGTAAATATATGTGAGGCCCCCACTCTGTATATAAGCAGACAGAAGAAGTATATAGCTCAGAAGAATCCCAGGAAGAACAGATATCGGGGGAAGACGAGGAGAGCCCGCTCTCTGGCGAACCCCCAGGGACCTCTAGCCGAACCCACTCGTTTATATCCCTAACTATAAGAATCGCAACTATATACATAATATATATATACATATATACTCAATATATATATATGAACCCAGCTCTCTCTATATCTATGAACCAGTTTATATAGCCATTAATGAACTATGATAACAGACACACATCTATGACTCTATAAATAATACATATGTATACGGTATATATAAAACATATATATAAACCTGCAGCATACTCGGCATGTATCTGTTTGGCGGTAAGTTTTGTAAATTTTTGGACGAATCCGGACTCGAACGCGAGTGCACGTGTCCCGAAATAATCAGCCGGCATCCGCAATGTGAGTGCGATCGCAAACACTTCAACAACATTTTGTGGGCCACAGTCACAGTATTCCAAGTAAGAACAATTATACAGCAATAAACTACCAACCTATCCAGCCCATCCCATCCCTCCAGGATCCCTATAGTCCCCCACTTTAAAGCCCACTACTTTAAACAACAGCCACAACAACCATAATACCCGTAAAACCAGTCTGAAATTCCTGTGATTATGACAAAGTATTTAACGATTTCTCACGTTTAGCCACGAAGTTCCCAGTGCCTAGTTTCCGCTCTCTTTGCCCTACTTGTTTGATTTCACTTTCGTTGTCCTGATCCTAGCCTTATCTAGTATTATCCAGTTGGTTGTATCCTTGAGTTCTCTCTTGATCAGCTTTGTTTCCACTTTATTTTCGACTTTGTTTTCGTTTCGATTCTGATGCCAGCAACCGTAGACGTAGAACTAACTAGACACACGCCCTCCACAATCGCTTTAACGCCGACACCTCCTGAACACGGGATAGAGGAAACATTCCTCCAAAATTCACATAATAGTCCAGTAAATAATAACTAATAGGTTACGATCCCCATTCCCATTCTATTTGCTGTTTGGCAGTACAGTTCTTACGAATAACTAAGGTGCTTACCAAATCAGAAGAGTTTTTACAACAGGAAGAAACATTTTTCAATAATAATATATATATTTCAAATAAAATATAACCCATTTTTAATATATAATAATTACGTACTGCCAACAAGAGAATGGAAAATGTATATTAAGTCAAAAAATCAAAATTAACATTACAAATGTAGACGGAAGATACATAATACAAGTTTTATTGTCGGTATTGAAAAGTTCTCTAATAACTTAAAAAAACAGGCGATACACAAATGTATATCGGAAACAGCACCGATTAGTTCGATAGCAATAGCGATAGCCAAACATATCGCGGAAATACCATCCTTAACCGTGACTTAACCTCACGTATTGCCAAGGACTCCCAGCACTTGGCTCTCTCACATCTTCTGTTCTCTCTCCCCTCTGTCTCTCTCTCCCCCCTCTGTCTGTATATTTCCGTCACTTCCGCTCACACACACACTCTCAGAACGATATATACCGAAACCGTCGATGCTCCGAGTTTTGTGCATGCTTTTTGGGATATCCCCTCACCTTACTTGTGTTCGCCTTCGGCTTTTGGCTTTTGGCTTTTGGCTTTCGGCTTTTCGAATCAATTTTCGAATCAGTTTTCAACTCAGTCAGAACCCACACACACCCTGTACATCCACACACACACACTCCCATTGAAAATGTATATATTTGATTTAAGTTTTCCGTTCGTTCGTTGGTTTGTTCGATTGTTTGTTTGCTGATTCCGTTGGCTTGTTGAAAAGGAAACGAAAGTTTTTTATTTCTCGATTTGCTGCTGCCGCTGCTGCTGCTTAACCCCTTATCTCTAGCTGTCTTCCTCCGCCACCTAGTTCCTTTAAGTCGTTTTAACCCGTTTAATCAGTTTTACAATTTGTTGCTAAGCAAGCTATATACATATATACTTAAGGTTGCTTATGCGCAACACCAATGTACAGCCACTAAAGTTTAGAAACCAAAAACCAAATCGAATTCAACCTAATTTGCTTCATTTATAAACCGCATTCGTACTGTATAGCAAAGAAAAAACAAAAAACAAAAAACTAAAACCGAAAATAGAAAATAGTAAATAGAACTCCATTGGCACCTTGTGTACAGAGAGAAGCTCCATGGAAATTTACAATTTTTTACAAATTTACAAATTTACAAATTTACAAATTTCTATGCAAGAGTTTTGTGCGCTTTTTTGCTCTTTGATTTAGCCCGGGAGCACTCGGCGCTCCTCGTAAATGATTTTGCTTCCAGCGTATATATGTTTTTAGTCCTGATTTCGATTCGATTCGGTTCCGATTTTATCGATTTGCCTTTTGAGTTCCTTCCGTATGCCACACCACGAATTATTGTTTGAAATCGGCTCGGTCAGCCCCCAGCTTGGCCTTTAAACTCCACTTATCTCCCACCTCCAATCCAACTATATATATTCTATATTATTTTTTATCGATTGGGAACATTTTGTATGAACTTTTGTTATGGGTTCCATGCTCCAGATATTAGATAGCGATATTAGGCAAGCGAAAACCCAGAGTAACTCCTATTTTCCAGTTGGATCAAGAGGTTAGCTCGACTAGCTACAAATTCCAAAAATTCGCATTTTTAAGGTCTTCTTAAAAGCATAACTAGGCCAAAAATGGAATGACAGCCAAATGTCATATATATTCCGATTCGCCGTTAAAATCTTAATTATTTGACAATCGAATATTGGAAAATATGATTAAACAATTTTTGGCCATTTTTTCAAAAAATGATAAGGGGTTACATCATTAAAATTGTCAAAAATTGGCAAAATTTTTTATGTTCTTAATTTCTAAAGTTGGTATGCAGATTAATTAACTAAATAAAAACTAACATAGAAGTGCTTTCCGAATTGAAATTAAGGCTGTTTTGGCTGAGTTATGAATATTTTAAACTTTGAGTTGTCCTAAAAATTAGGACATAAATTCCCCATTTAAAGACCCAAAAATTCGTATCTTCTTAGCATCATATTTTGGCCAAAAATGGAATGACAGCAAAATGCCATATATATTCCGATTCGCTGTTAAAATCTTAATTAGTTAGAATTAAAATAATTAAAATATGGAACACAAAAATTTTTGCCATTTTTTGAAAAAATGATAAGGGGTTACATCATTAAAATTGTCAAAAAATGGAAAAAAAAATTATTTTTGTTAATTTCTAAAGTTGGTATGCAGATTAATTAACTAAATAAAAACTAACATAGAAGTGCTTTCCGAATTAAAATTAAGGCTGTTTTGGCAAAGTTATGGATATTTTAAACTCAAACTTTTTCAAAAAAATAGGGTATTAAATTGTCGACTCAAAAATGCGAATATTGAATGTCTTCTGCAGAGCATATTATGGCCAACAATGATATGATAGCCAAATATCGTATATCTGTCGATTCGCTTTTAAAATCTTAATTATTTGAAGTTATGGATATTTTAAACTCTGACTTGTCCAAAAAATTAGGTTATTAAAATGTCGACCCAAATATGCGAATATTTGATGTCTTCTGGAGAGCATATTATGGCCAATTATGATATGATATCCAAATGTCATATATATTCCGATTCACCGTAAAAATCTTAATTATTTAGAAATAAAATTCTTTTAAAAAATGAAAAAAAAAATTTTGGTCGATTTTTGAAAAAAAAATGTAAAAATTAAAATTTTCAAAAATTGAATAAAATTTTATTTTTTTAAATTTCTAAAGTCGATATACAGATTTATTATTGAATTTAAGGCTGTTTTGGCCAAGTTATGGTTATTTTTAGCTCTGATTTGTCAGTAAAATTATAGCCTCTGAAAATAATGGTTTTAAAGAGAGATCAGCTTTATGAATACAGTTGGGAGAGTTAATCGCCTAGCAGCTGTCAGCTCTGCTAGCCGGGTATTAAATCTGGTTGATACGGGTAATCATTTTAAGGGAATTATCTTCAATCCGACTGTCTCTATATACTCTGGGTGTTTACCATTTTAATTTGAACTTATCTTATCTGAGTTAAATTATATTTAAAATAAACTGTAGGACCTGAAGACCAGAAGCACCTACAATAATTATTTCCAAGTGCCTTTTGTTTGTGGAACTGTGCTTGGCTTGAGCAATCTCAATCTCACCACCTGCCAGGCTTCTTACTCCCCCAAGGATATATATTATTATATATTTTATGTTACTCTTTTGTTACGTATGCGCCCGAGTTGCCCGACCTTGCTTCAATGTGAAAACCGAAAGGGATCAAAAGCTTGTGTTCCATAATCACCGATCAGTGATATATGTGTACGTGCATATAAGTGCGGCTATCTAACACGATGTGTACTCATATGTGACTACCTATATATATATATATATATGCAATATAACACCGTTTGCCGTTTCTCTATCGCTCTCTCGCTCTCTCTCTCTCTCTATCTCTCTGTATCTCTGTCTGACTTTTGGCATATTTCGTGTTTCGTATCTAATTACTTGCCTTATGTACTTTCTTTACGTTTCTTAACCTTACTTGCCACAACCGCCACAACGACAAAATTACAAAATTTGTTTATTCGTATTTCGTTCTTTTTTTCTTTCGCTTCTTTCGATATATATCGATATCGATATCGTGTTATCGCTACCGATAACATATATATCCATGCGTATGTGTGTTAAATCTGCACCACGTTTGCCGCCCGCCACTGCAACCGCCACCGATCACCGATCAACAACAACAACTACAACTCGAACTCCAACTCCAACTCCAAAACTCCAACAAAACTCCAACAAAAATCAACAACAACAAAATCACCAAAAACGAAAAACCGAAAAAACCGAAAAAACCGAAAAACATAATGTTTCTAGATTCTGACGCAAGAGGATTGGAACGTCGTCCTGTTCAACGGAATGGAAAAGACAAGTCATTGGGCCGCATTGTACTTTGTGGCCCTAATGACGTTCGGCAATTATGTGCTGTTTAATTTATTGGTGGCCATTTTGGTTGAGGGATTCAGTTCAGAGGTAGAGTTTTGCCAACAACAATCCCTTGTCCCCCCGCCTCCGTCCCCAGTCTCCCCGGCTTCCTACGCATCTTGAAAGAAATTAAATATTAAATACTTAGAAAGGATTATGAATATCCCCCTGATCTCTCTCTTGAATTTATATATTTATCAAATTATACGCTTGCCACGCTTCTACCTTTTGATATGGAACAGGGATTACTCATTAATCAATATAGGAGATATGTGTTTATTTTTATTTTAAGGGAATTAATTACAATTAAAGCAATTAAACAATTAAAACATAAACACAATTATAATATAATATAGTACATATATAGATATATAATAGTAACTACCTAATTTGGAAGGGAAAGCATCTTAGGTATCATAATTAAAATAAAATAGATATAATAATAAATATATATAAATAATAAATATATATAATAATAGTAACTACCTAATTTGAAAGATGTTACATTTTAAAAGCAGACAGTTTTATGAGAAGTTTTATTAGATAAGAGAAAATACAATTGATTGATGAATTTCTGTGGCTTTAAAATAATATATATATATAATAGTATATATATATATAGGTTCTGTAGTTTAAATATTTATAGGAAACAATATTAACCAGTGCAGAGACTTATTATTTGCATTATTTATTATTATTATTACTTGTTATAGAAGATCTCAGGATTAGAGAAAAAATCAGGCTGAAGGTAGCCTCTATAAGTTGGCTCCTAGGAAGGTTCAATCTCTAGCGGAAGTAAACTTAAGTAACTTAAGTCAAAAAGTAAAAAAGATCTGAGCAGGGAATTACCTACATAAAAGACGAAAGGACTCACCAGATGGATAGTTAGGAGTCCTTGAAAGTCCTGGTAGAGGTAGAGTAGAGTAGAACTCCATATCAGACTGTGAGGCATGGCAAGTGTCGCGTCTCCAAGCCCTTCCAAACCAACTCCATCGATGCCGGACCAGCGATGAGGGGTCCAGGTCCATGTCCAGCGACTGATCCAATGACCACCCAAGACCCAAGACGATCCACGATCCACGATCCACGATCCACGATCCACGATCCACGTCCAAGATCCACGTCGCGTTGACGAGAAAGTCTAATTTTGAAATTTTGATTCCCTCAGCGAAATGAACGTCGCGAGCGCGAACAGCGCGAGTTGGTTAAGAAACTGCGCGAGGAGACGCTGGCCGAGAACTACAGCGATGGTATGTACGATGAGTCCCGGAGCGAGGCCGACTCCTCGACCACCAATGACAGTTACTACGAGGTGCGCAACCGCTGGCGCTCGGCGGAGGACGTGCGCAAGGTAAGTGCTGCCAGGCAGGAGTCCTTGCAGGAGCTCTCCGGCGAGTGTGTGTGTGTGAGTGAGTGTGTGCCTGCTGCATGCTGCATGTCTTTAAGAGTGTGAGTGTGCCAGTGTGTGTGCCTGCGAGTGGCCAGAGTTGTATCCTTCCGGTACCGCCCCCCAGCTGCAGGACTCCGCGGAGCTGATCATCGAGGCCAAGAGCAACGTGCACCGCCAGCGCCTGCTGCAGCCCAGCCAGGATTACCAGATCAACGAGCTGCCCGCCTCCTCTGGCACGCCCCCCGGCGCCGCCACCGGCGACCGGGAGCGGGACAGGGAACGGGATCGAGACCGAGACCGTGACCGTGACCGTGACCGAGACAGAGAGGCGGGCGGCAAGCTGGGTCCCCTAGAGGAGGGGGCGCATGGAAAGCCGCGCGGCGGCCTCAAAAAGGTAAGAGCCGGAGCGGACCGGAGCCCTCCTCCGAGACCTGAACACTTGACACCACCACCTGACACCACCACCCGTCGTCGCACACAGACATACTCCATCAAGGAGCGGCGCGGCGAGCCAGGTGCGCAGCGTCTCTCCAAGATCCGGCTGATGCGGGATCCGCCGATCATCACCACCACGGCGGCCACGCCGCAGGACTCGCCCAGCACCACCCTGGAGCCGGGCATGAGCTTCCGCCAGTGGGGCGACGTCGAGGTGAGTCTCCGTCCTGTCCCCAGTCCACTCAATGTTCCCAATGCTACCCACCGCCCACAGCCCCAGCCACCGCCGTCTCCCTCGCTGCTGAGACCGCCGAACATCTTCAGCGGCGGCCAGCGGGCCCTGGACGAGGGCATACCCTCCATCGATCTCATCCCCCCCTCGCCGGTGCTGGCCCACAAGCCGCTGAACATCCTGAACGCCAGCCAGCTGGGCATGGGCATGGGTCTGGGTATGGGTGTGGGTGCCGGGGCGGGGGGCAGCGGCGCCTGCAGCTCGGCCAGCATGCACAGCGTCATCATCGACGACATCTCGAAGAGCTCCAGCTCCACGGCGGCCGCCACGCCCATCTACGTGCCCACCATCTCGTCCACGGCGGAGGCCCACAGCCAGAACCAGAGCCAGAGCCACAGCCTCAACGATGTGAGTGTGGGAGTGGGTCCTGGGACTCCCTGCCCCGGCACTGGGGCCTCCACGAGCGGCAGCTCCTCCAGCGAACGCCTGCCCCTGGCCCCGCCTCCGCCTGCCCCCCAGCAGCTGTCCAGCGGCGGTGGCAGCTTCAAGCAGCGCTTCCGGCGCGGCAGCTCCAAGAAGCGCCGCCCCCAGCCGGGCACGTCCTCGGCCCTGGAGGACGGCCAGGCCCAGATGCAGGAGGAGGACGAGGATCAGCACCAGCACCAGCAGCACCATCACCTGAACAATGGCAGCGACAACAGCTGCCTGCTGCGCAGCGGCAACCTGGCGATGGCGGGCACCCCCTCCTCGGGCGCCAAGGAGACCAACCGGCTGAGCCCCCAGAACTCCATCCGGCGGCTGTCCAACACGCTGAGCATCGGGAGCGGTCCCATTGGCGGTGGAGCCTATGGCGGAGCCTATGGAGCGGGCAGCCGACGGGCCTCGGCCTGCATCTTCAACTCGCAGGTGTACCAGAACCTGAACCAGCCGCCCAAGCTGAGACCGGGGTCGGGTCAGCGCCGGATGAGCTCCATCGAGCTGGCGTTCAGCAAGACCTCGCATTTGAACCTGCACAACCTGGAGGCGAACCGGAAGTCGCTGTCGTACACGAACTCCAAGATGGACCTGGACAAGTGGAACAAGTCGTATGGCAACCTCAACGATCCGGACAACATGCTGCAGCAGTACATGGAAGCGCGGGACAAGCGCAAGAACTCCATCAGCCACTACAACCTGAAGAAGCGGCTCGAGGAGAAGGAGCTGCAGCAGCTGCAGCAGCTCCACCAGCAGCAGCTGCTCCAGCAACGGCAGGACTCCTTCTCCTCGGCGAGTCCCCACCAGCAGCAGCAGCAGCAGCAGTCCGGCGGCCACCGCTTGTCCAAGGATCAGCAGCAGCAGCTGGCGATGCAGCCACATTCCATTTCCATGGTGCCACATGGCGGCGAGCGCGTCTCGAAGCTAAGGATGCTCATCGAGCAGCTCACGCCCAAGCACTTTACCACCGAGCGCGAGGACTACTCGCTCTACATATTCCCCGAGGACAACAGGTGGGTGTTCTAGGGGTAGCTCTAGTCCTAGCCCCAGGTGGGTATTCCAGGAGTAGCTATAACCGTAGTCCTAGCTCTCCATCTGCTTCTGAAATATGCAGAAAATAATTACTTTTATGAGGAGCTTTTAGAGATAAGATCAGGATATAGATTGATTCATCTCTCTCTTGAATATTATCACTTCCATTTCATTTATGAATCTAAAATCGGGTTCAAAGGAGCCTTCTCCACAGTGTTCCAGGAGTAGCTCTAGTCCTAGCTAGGAAGCTCTCCATCTGTCTCTGAAATATGCAGAAAATAATTACTTTTATGGGGAGCTTTTAAACATAAGATCAGGATATAGATCGATTCATGTCTCCCTTGAAGATTTCCACTGCCATTTCAATTATGAATCTTAATCTGGCTTTAAAGGAGCCTTCTCCAGAGAGTTCCAGGCAAAGCTCTAGTCCTAGCCCCAGGTGGGTGTTCCAGGAGTAGCTGTAGTCCTAGCTCTAGCTCTCCATCTGCCTCTGAAACATGCAGAAAATAATTACTTTTATGAGGAGCTCTTAAACATAAGATCAGGATGTAGATTGATTCATCTCTCTCTTGAATATTTTTCCTGCCATTTGAAATATGAATCTTAATTTGGTTTCAAAGGAGCCTTCTCCTGAGTCTGGCTTAAATCTGAAATTATTCCCCTATTCAGCTTGACATCATATATCATCATCATATCATATCATCATCATAGCTCTTTTCATTAGTCTCTCAAGGGAGTATAATGAAGCCGCTCCTTCGTCTTGTATCAGGTGGAAGTTAAATGAAATACCTGGCTTAAGATACAGCTCTATTATTATGTGACTTTAAAGTAGATTTAATAATCAATGACTGAGGCTATTAGTTCGAATCCTTTTTTAAAAACAGCCAGCTCCTTAACTCCATCTGAGGCCAATTACCTCGCTGACAGTTATTTCCCAGTGTATCTGGGAAGAACCTGCGGAATTATATTGCTTTTTTCCGTTCGCTTTCCCCGGAGCGGAAAATTCAATTTGAACTTTGTCTGCGAGTTGCTCCTCCACGTATTTGCATCTCTCGAACTGCTCACCTATCTCAGACCTCTCCCACCTGTCTCACCTCTCTCTCACCTTTCACCTTTCCCAATGGCAGGTTCCGGCAAATCTGTACGTGGTTCGTCAACCAGAAGTGGTTCGACAACGTGGTCCTGCTCTTTATCGCGCTCAACTGCATCACCTTGGCGATGGAAAGACCAAACATCCCTCCAACCAGCACCGAAAGATTGTTCCTGGCCACGGCCAATTACGTGTTCACCGTCGTCTTCACCGTCGAAATGTTCATCAAGGTGAGAGTCCTCTTAGATATCCTTTTTTAAAATCAGACTAATGTGTACTCCCCTAGGTGGTGGCTACTGGCATGTTCTACGGCCACGACGCCTACTTCACTTCCGGCTGGAACATCATGGACGGATCTTTGGTTACCATTTCCATAATTGATTTGTTAATGTCCCTGATTAGCGAATCGAGTCCGAGGATATTTGGGATTTTAAGGGTAAGTACGGCCCCGGGGCAGGTAGCTATCCGCAGCAGCAGTCGACCGCCAGAAACAAGCGATTACCACGATTACCAAGCAGACCATCAATCAGCCAGAACAGCTACTACTACCAAGAACCACGCCCAGATCCGACCACGCCCATTAATATATATAATATATGTGATATATGGCTGCTGCGCTGCGCACGCGGATCAGAAAGCTATATCGCTATCGCAATCGCAATCTATCGCTCTGTCTATCGATAAGCCTAGCCTCGAAATCGCCCGCTTTCTCTCGCCCCGATAACACCTAGAGCTCTCTCTCTTTCTCTCTGGCCTCCGTCTGTCTTCCTTCTCTCTCTGTCTCTGCTGATTGGCCATCTCTTTCTCTATTTGTGCTCTTTTCTCTATCTCTTACACACCTTTACACACACCCACCCACAAACACACTCGCTCTGTTTCCAAAAACTCTTTTTGTTTTGGTTTCCGTTTCCTACTTCTGTCTCACACATCTCGTGTCTCTAAATCGGGTCTCTCTCTCTATTTCTATATATATTGTATATCGATCTGAAAACTTCAGGTAAATTTCCGCTGTCAATATGCGTTAAATCAGCAAACAACCAGCAAATCCGATTTGCGTTCACCATTTATTATGTGTGTGTAGAAACCCCTCCCCAAAAAAGTATATATCAACATAAACCCCCAAAAAACCTAAAGCCAAATTTAAGTATCTTGTTGACTCGCCTCCATTGCGTATTGTACATAGTTAATCGCTACCCTCATCCCCAGAATAACTATAATGTTGCTAGGGATATGACACTGGCAGCTAACCAAAGGATCTCTCTTCAAATATCAAATATAATTCCCTGCCACAACACTCACAAACTAATTGGGGGACTTTCATCTCTCAGTACTTTCCGTTTTTAAAGATTTCATGGGTCAGTAGTACTCTGGGGTAGTGTCATACCCCTATATCTTTACCCATCTATAGTTGAACCGAGTTATAAATTATAAACCTCACCAGTATCCATCCTCCATCCGCTCAGAAACTAAGTGGGGGACTTCCCTCTCTCAGTACTTTCCGTTTCCAAAGATTTCAAGGGTCAGTAGTACTCCCGGTTAGTGTCATACCCCTATATCTTAACCTGAGCCCAGAAAACCCGATAACATCCCCATCTATAGTTAATTATAAATTTTAAGTCTCACCAGTATCCATCCGCTTTATACTCATATTCATGTTAAATTGCCATTATTCGTTCACTGGGCCTTGCTTTGTTGTTCAGGCAATGTTGACCATATTTATTATTGTTTGAAGATGAAAGTATTTTTATAAGTGATTAACTATGCATACTCCTAATTAATATGCATACTAAAATGTTTTATTTTTTGTTGATTTATCTGTGTGTTCCGCTCCTTTGTTTTCATTTAAAACCAAGTATATTTTTGCTATTAATAATGACGAATTTGTGTTCGAAGCCGTTGCTACACTGATTTAATTAATTAATGAATTAATTTAAGTATTTAGTCACACTCACCGTTGCTGCTTACTTTCATGCTTACTACTTGCTTACCCGTTGCCAAGTGGCGCCGCCTGGCGGCGTCGGGGCGCGCAAGCAGTGCGGACTGAGTCCGCTAGCCGATGCACGAACCACACCCAAGCTCAATAATTGAAGGCAGGACACTGTCTCTCTCGTTTCTCTCTCGTTTTTCCCCCCTTTCTTTTGCATTTCCGTTTCCGCTTCCGTTGTCCGGAACGGAACGGACGCCGTGTCCTTGCAGGTGTTTCGGCTACTCCGATCCTTGCGGCCGCTGCGGGTGATCAACCGCGCCCCGGGTCTGAAACTAGTCGTGCAAACGCTCTTATCGTCCCTGCGTCCCATCGGCAACATCGTCCTGATCTGCTGCACCTTCTTCATCATCTTCGGCATCCTGGGCGTGCAGCTGTTCAAGGGCACCTTCTACTACTGCGAGGGCGAGAACATCAAGGGCGTACGCAACGCGGACGAGTGCCGCCGCATCCCCGGCAACGTCTGGACGAACCGGAAGTACAACTTCGACGACCTGGGCAAGGCCCTCATGTCCCTGTTCGTCCTTAGCTCCCGCGACGGCTGGGTGAACATCATGTACACCGGCCTGGACGCCGTCGGCGTTGACCAGCAGCCCATTGTGAACTACAACGAGTGGCGGCTGCTCTACTTCATCGCCTTCATCCTCCTGGTGGGCTTCTTCGTCCTGAACATGTTCGTGGGCGTCGTGGTGGAGAACTTCCATCGCTGTCGCGAGGAGCAGGAGAAGGAGGAGAAGATCCGGCGGGCGGCCAAGCGGGCCCTGCAGATGGAGAAGAAGCGCCGCCGGATGCACGAGCCTCCATACTACACCAACTACACCCCCACCCGGATGTTCGTCCACAACGTGGTCACCTCCAAGTACTTCGACCTGGCCATCGCCGCCGTCATCGGCCTCAATGTGGTCACCATGGCCATGGAGTACTACCGCATGCCCAATCCCCTGAAGTACGCCCTGAAGATCTTCAACTACTTCTTCACCGCGGTGTTCATACTGGAGGCGAACATGAAGCTGGTGGCCCTGGGCTGGAAGCTGTACCTCAAGGACCGCTGGAACCAGCTGGACGTCGGCATCGTCCTGCTCTCCATCGTGGGCATCGTCCTGGAGGAGCTGGAGACCAAGATAATACCCATCAACCCGACCATCATCCGGGTGATGCGTGTGATGCGCATTGCCCGAGTCCTCAAGCTGCTCAAGATGGCCAAGGGCATAAGGGCCCTGCTGGACACCGTGATGCAGGCCCTGCCCCAGGTGGGCAACCTGGGCCTCCTCTTCTTCCTGCTCTTCTTCATCTTCGCGGCGCTGGGCGTGGAGCTGTTCGGGCGGCTCGAGTGCTCGGACGAGATACCCTGCCAGGGGCTCGGCGAGCACGCGCACTTCGCCAACTTTGGCATGGCTTTCCTCACATTGTTTCGCGTAGCGACTGGCGACAATTGGAACGGCATCATGAAGGACACGCTGAGGGATAATTGCGATGACGCGGCCGATTGTGTACGCAATTGCTGCGTCAGCTCGGTTATTGCTCCCATATTCTTTGTGATATTCGTGCTAATGGCGCAATTCGTGTTGGTGAACGTCGTCGTGGCTGTACTGATGAAACACCTCGAGGAGAGCCACAAGCAGATGGAGGATGAGCTCGACATGGAGGTGGAGCTCGAGCGCGAGCTGGTGCGCGAACAGGAGTTCGCCCAGGAGCAGAAGCTGTGCCAGCAGCTGGCGGAGGCGCAATCCAAGGCGGCCGCTCCCCCGCGTCCCCTTGCCAAGGTCAAGTCGCTCCCCAAGAACTTCATCTACAGTACTCCCTCGCTGGACAAGAAGTTTCCCACCTCCCCGCTCGTCGGCGGCAATCCCAGCTCGAGCCTGACCAGCTCGGCGGCCACCAATCTTAACCAGGCATCGGGAGCGGGAGCGACTGTCGGAACGGGAACGGGATCGGGAGCGGGAGCTGGAGCTGGAGCTGGAGCCCGTCGCCAAACCGTTCAGTACTTCAATCAGCCACAGACTGTGCTCGGCCTGAGCCTGGCCGAGATGGGCGGCACGCTGACGCCTCAGGCGCTCGGCGCCCGGCTGGGCGAGCCCTTCGGCGGCCCAGCGACGGCGGCGGGAGGTGGAACGGGCGAACCGCCGGCTGGTGGCGGCGCCGGCCTCTCACTGCCGCCGCTGGACAGTCGCCGCCGCGGGCGTCGCGCCTCCGCGGCCGCCGGCTTCCGCAAGCGCGGCGTGCTGTCCAAGGAACGCTCGCTGGACGAGCAGGCCATCCGACGACGCAACCTGGAGGCCAAGCGCACCAGCTGCGACTCCTTACCCTGGGGCGGAGACGCCCTCGACTACAGGCGGGGCACCATCTTCGAGAGCCTCGAGTCGTCGGAGGGCGGGGCGCAGTCCGGGGTTCCCTACGACATCCGCAGCGTGCGGAGCGCAGATGTGGGCCACCTGGACAATACCTCGGAGAGCGAGACCCTGGCCGTGGTCAGCTCGCTGGTGGCCACGCCGGTCACCTCGATACCCCTGCCCCTGGCCCTGCCCCTGCCACTACCACTGCCTCCGCCCCAGACCCTGCCCACGCCCACGCCCACGCCCTCGCCCATGGCCATAGCCATGCCCATGGAGCTGCCGCTTCCCTCACCGATGCCCCTGCCCTTGGCCCCACGACGACCCTTCGGCTGGTCGCAGTCCGTCGACCAGGGCTGCATGCGGAGCAGCCTCCTCCTGTCCGTGCCGCGGTCCATGCCGCCGCGCAGCCGCAGCGGCAGCACCAAGCAGCTCTTCAAGCAGCAGGCTCTGGACGAGGACGCCGACATGGACGAGAGCTCGCTGCTGCTGCCCGCGGCGGGATCTGCCTCGGGAGCCGGTTCCGTTTCCGGTTCGGTGGCTGCCATGGCCAGCGCCTCCCTGGACATCCCCGATTCGGTGGGATTGAGTGGGAGTGGCGGCAAGGCGCAGCCGGATGTGCCCGGCCTGAGCAAGTCCGACTCGGCGGACATCCTGCGGATCATCAGCGAGCGCCGGCGCATGGACCAGCGGGAGCAGCAGGACAACGAGACGGAGGACAGGGACAGTGACTACAAGGAGCTGCTGCTGGTCAAGTCGCCGCAGTCCTCCATGGACTAGATCCTAGATATATTACACTCACACTCTCTCCCACTGGAGCCTTGATATATATTGTATGTAATCTGGGGCCAGGCTCACCCAAGGATCCCTTGCCAAAGCCAGAGGGTAATCCTGGCCCTGGACCTCACCACCACACACACACTAAGAGAATACTTTAGGAGTTTCAAACGATGGGCGATAAACGATAAACGATACACGATGAAACCGATGGCAGAGCATGGAAAAGAAAAATACATGCAATGTTTAATCGATAGCAAATACAACTTAAACGATCAAGGATAAATCTTAGCCACTAAAGCGAAAAATAATATGAAACAAGTGTAAAAGTAAAAGTAAACTTTAAAGGAACGTAAAAAGTTAAGAAGAGATAGTAAGCTAAATTGTCAACTGTTTTTAGTGCAATCCTACGGTTTTCATAACTTTAACAAACCAGAACTTATAAGAACAAAAACTATACGACGAGCGGGCGAAGAAGAGTAGCTAAGTTTCAAGTTGATTAGAGTGTTTTCCGTTTCAAGTAGCAGCTGAGGTTACAACAAACAACAAACAACAAACAACAGAAAAATAAGAAAAACTAAAAAACAAAATCGATAAACAATGACGACGACGATGACGATTATATACAAGTGTTATATGCGATTTACATATATACAGTTAAATATATACATACATATATACATATATATATGATACTTATAGCGATACTGCATACATACAAACATGATGGAAATTTGTGAACAAAGAATCATCAACTCTGTGATTAGCTCTTAAAGTTTAAACCGTTTATATACGATACACCAGAACACGATCTGTATATATAGAAGCCTGTATGTATGCATATGTATTTGAGTGTATTTTATGTAGCGTAGACAAGGAAGCCCCTAAACGAAAACGAAACCAGAAACAGAAGCAGAAGCAGAAACAGAAGAAGAAACAGAAATAAGAAGCAGAAGCAGAAGCAGAAACAGAAATAAGAAGCAGAAATCAGAAGAGAGAAAGCAGTAAAGCTTAGAACAAAAGCAGAATTGATAAGCAATAGAAAAACTGTAGCTCTTAAGATCGTAAGTAACCTAACTTAAAAACGAAAGAAAGATGGCGTTGTTGCCGCATTCTCACCACGGGCAAGAGGAGGCAAGAAACACGGAAAGGGGGAGGAACATGAACCTTGTGCAAACGAATTTACTTAGGTACTTAAACACACACACACTTGTACACTTGTACACTCGAACACTTAAACATCCTTACACCCTTACACCCCTACAGATAGCTATTACGATCTGGTCGACAATCTCTGCTCACCTCTATATGTCTATCTCTCTCACCAAAGGCTTCCAAATATTCCCGACTCTAGAGACCCCTAACCCCTGACCCCCCAAAAACGTGCCAAGGCCAACGCATTAAGGGTAGAAGTTAAAGAAGTTGTTTTTTTTTATATATATAGAAACCGAAAATAATTCTCTAAACCAAAAACCAAAAGCCAGAAGGCAGAAAGCAGAACATAAAAATGATAAAAATGGACACTACAAGAAAATGAAGAACTTAAAGAGGTAGCATTTATAAAACAAAACAAAAAAAGAAGTAGTAGAAAGATTAATGTTTAATGACTATATAAAGTGTATATATGGAACTATCAACGAATTACCATAGAGCGTATGTATTTCTAGGCACTTGATCGCAGCGTGCGCCAGCTAAGGAAAAACGAGTAGAACAAGACAAGGATAGATGCAGATCTAGATCAGTGGTCGGCATGCCATCCCTTTCTCGCGAACGCCTTGGGCTCGCTCTTTTTGCATGCACGCAGAAAAATTTCCCACTTACATCGTGCCGAGGCCGGGCACTGATCTTGATCGCGATTAACACTAACTTTACACTGTCAATTTTTTAAAAACATGATCTGATCTAAGCTAATTTTTCAAAGGAAAACCCCAAGAAGGACAACAATTTTACACTCTTTGTACACACTGTTACTGTTACTGTAGGAAAACGAAATCGAAACGAATCGAAGGAAAGGAATCGAAGTGAAGTTGAAGTTGAGGTGAAGTTGGAGCTCTCCAGTTTAGATAAACTTTAAAATCAAACTTAGCAAACGGATGCGGGCGAAAGCGAAGGAGGAACAAATTTAATTATATGATAATTTCATCTGTGCCTTTCTCTACGTATATATATATACACATATATATAAAATTTATACAATTTTATCCGGAAAACTCCGCTGTCTATCTCGCCCTCTATCTCTCGCGCTCTCTCTCTATCGCCCTCTCTCTCTCTCTCTCTCTCTCTCGCCCTATCCCTCGCGCCCTCTATCTCTCTCTCTCTCGCGTAGCTCCTGTCCCCTATATATACCACCCTGTCTCCCTCTCTGTCCCAGTCACAAGAAGTCGCCACAACACACCACACGTACCCGACACCACGCAAGCAGTGAGCGGCCAGCGCATTCGGCCAAGCAGTCGTGGCCAGCGAGCCAAGCAGACGTGGCCAGCGAGCCAAGCAGACGTGGCCAGCGAGCCAAGCAGACGTGGCCAGCGAGCCAAGCAGACGTGGCCAGCGAGCCAAGCTGACGTGGCCAGCGAGCCAAGCAGTCGTGGCCTGCGAGCCAAGCTGACGTGGCCAGCGAGCCAAGCAGTGTGACGCGTTGTAAGTAAACTAAAAGCAGTGCAAGCAAACTCTGAAAACTATTTAAAAATTAAAACAAAAAGAGAAGAAAACCAAAGAATTACTTAAGCTACAACTAACTAAAAACACAACAAAATAGTAAAGTAAAATTAAACGAAAAGCATGAAGTTTATATAGGTTAAAGCCATGCGCATTAGTAGTTTCGAACGTGTTTTTTTTTTGTAATTTTTTAAACGTAGCCGCTTAAAGTAAACCGAAATGAAACTATATTCTTTCTTGGTCTTAGTTGTGAGTGTGTTTGTTTTTTGTGCGAAGCGTAAGGCGGCCCATAAAGAGCGTTTCTTCTTGTTGATTAATAATTAGGTAAACACTGCTACGAAACATAAGTTGATTAACGAAACCAAAAGAGAAACTAAGAAAACAAATACAAAAATTAGTAAAAAAGTGAGTTAAATTTAAAATTAAATGCCATTAACGGCCAACGAAATGCAAAACTAAGCAAGTTTGCTTTTAGCTTCATGCAGGTACAACAACAACAATCCGTAAACCATAACACTCAAGTTGTCTTAGCCAAGTTAAGGCGGGAAACGCAATTAAATGTGAATTTGCCTCCAACTAAATGGAAGTTAGAATCGAGCACCACTATCCCCCCTCTCAGCTGTAAAAACAGAAGCTCTGCAAGAATTAACCATAGCCAAGTTGTAATCATTTCGTTGCGTGCCCTTTGCGTATGATTTGAATGGTTCAATTGGTTCCACTAGATACGTATATATACTGAGAACACAAACTATGTAAAGCAGCGAAAAACAAAACAAAACAAAACCATTATAAATTAAAGAGAATTTGAAAAGAACGAGTGGCGAGTGCGTACTTAATCCCCAGCCTTCCAGCCTTCCAGCTTCGCAGGAGTGGCGAGTGCTTACTTAATCCCCAGGCTTCGCAGGAGTAACGAGTACTTACTTAATCCCCAGGCTTCGCAGGACTTGCTCGTAACTCGCTACTCGCTGGATCCCCAGGAGGCCTGCCTTTGGTAACCCTTTTCACAAAAAGAAACCCCACTTTTTCCATACTTTTCTTTATTCACGAATATATTGTGTTCTTCGCCTTAGGAGGAGCCTAGGAGGAGTGTGGCAAGTGCGGGGGCTACTCTGGTAACGATCTCGCTTAGCTACAAACACACTATAGATCTTTATAGCCAGGTATTTCAGGGTAAACATGCAGGTGAGACTGCGCTATAACAAACACATTAAAAAAAAAAAATAGAAAAGAAACAGGAGACTACACAAAAAATTGGAGCTCATGATCCGTTCTCAGGTTCTCAGGATCATCTACAGGACTCGTATTATCGTGTATGCTGGTATATATACCATATATATACCGTTACCGTATAGTATGCGTATGCGATATAAATATATAAAAAAAACGCCAACTATGACTACTGCGGACTACCACACGCTGCACTTCTCCGCCGGATTCATGGTGCTGCCCGGGGGGCAGCTGTAGGCGCGGGCAAAGTCCCGCGAATTCGAGAGCGGCCCCAGCACCCGGACGAAGCCCGGCGAGTGGACCGCCGAGCGGATCTTGGTCAGCGCGTCCTCCGGCCGCATCGATCCGCACCAGATCTGGGCGTAGTTGAGAAAGAACAGCTGGTCGTGGGTCATGTTCAGCCCGGGCAGCTGCGGCTCCCTGCCATGCAGGGTCTCCCACTTCTTATAGGCCTGGAGGAGGATTCATTATTCATCATTAGGTTGATCCATGGATAAGAGGTAAGAGAGTAAGACTCACCCTGAAGGCCTGCTTGAGGCCGCCATTATCCGCTATGTTCTCGCCCTGCGTCATCCGGCCGTCCATGAACATGTCCACCTCGTTGATCTTGTAGCGCGAGTACTGGTCAATGACGCACTGCGTCCGCTCGCGAAAGGCCTCAATGGTGGCGTTGTTCCACCACTGCATCATGTTGCCCTCCTTGTCGAACTGCCGCCCCTTGTCGTCGAATCCATGGGTGATCTCGTGGCCAATGACCACCCCAATGCCGCCGTAGTTCAGCGACTTGGGAAAGTGCTGGCTATAGAACAGAGGCTGGAGGATGCCCGCAGGGAATACTAAAAGCAAGGTAGAGATAGGTAAATACTACAGGATTACTCAGGTAGCACTTACCTATATCGTTCTTGTTGGGATTGTAGAAGGCATTCACCACCGCCGGCTCGGTGGTCCACTTCTCCTTGTCCACCGGCTGGCGCAGCAGGTTGATCACCTTCTCGGACTCCCACTGCAGGATGCCCAGCACGTTGTCGATGAAGTTGTCCGGCACAATGGTCAGCTGGAGGGGAAGTTATGACCATATCAAGGGGGTTACGTGGAAGGACTCCTCCTGACTCCTACTCACATTCACATACTCCTGCTCCAGCTCGGTGGCGTTGGTCAGCAGCTCCGGGTAGCCAATGCGCTCGTTCATGGAGTCCGCCTTGCCCTTGGCCACCGCCCGGGTTTCGTCGTCCATCCAGTCGTTCTCGGCGAGCAGCTCGTTGAAGGCCGCCCGGATGGTGTGGATCATCTCGAGGGCCACCGCCTTGCTCTCCTGGTTGAAGTTGTCCCGGATGAAGAGGGCGCCGACGGCGACGCCCAGTTTCTTGTTGGTCCACTCCACACACTGGGACCAGCGGGTCCGCTCCGACTGGATGCCCATGAGGATCTTCCTGAACTCCACCCGTTCCCGCTGGTACTCGTCGATCATGTGGGCCATCAGGGACATGACCAGGCGCCACAGCATGTAGTTGTGCACCACACGGCGCTCGGTGCGGGCCAGGATCTTGCCCATTTCGGTGAGGTATTGCAGGCCGTAGGTGACCAGCGGCTCGTCCGCCTGCAGGGCAATCCCCCTGCCCAGGGCCGACTGCAGGTACTCCGTCCACTGGACCTCCGGCACCAGCTCCTGCAGCTCCGGCAGCGTCATCTTGCGGTAGACGGTGCTGGTGTCGTGCCTGTCCGCCTCCGCCAGGGAGACGTTCACCAGCTGCGTCTCGAAGAGCACCACCTGCTCCAGCTCGGCGGCGGCGGTGGCAGGGTCCGCGCCCAGCAGCAGCGACACCTGGGTCATGTAGCGGTGGTAGGCCCGCCGGTCGTTGGCACTGCTCTCCTTCAGGTAGTAGTCCCTGGAGGGCAGGGCGTACTGCAGCTGGTCCATCTGCAGGATGTTCACCGAGCTGTTCTTGTCGTCGGCGCCCACGTACAGCTCGATCATCACCGGCTCACTGTAGTTCAGGCGGAGCTGGCCCATCACCCGCTCCACGGAGAGGTCCTCGGGCGGCCGCCAGTCCCGCTCGATCACCGGCCAGCCACCCAGCGACTTGAGCACCTCCTTCAGCCGCCCGGTGCCGATCTTCCGGATCTGGGCTGTGGATGGAGCAGCAGAGGGAGCACTTCAAGTATATATATTCCACTTCCCCCAAGGTAACACTCACGTATGTCCATGCAGCTCTTGAAGAAGGTCTTGGCCTTGATGGTGGCCTGGTTGTCGCGCTCGTCTATGGGCTCCTCGAGGACGCCGCGCAGGATCACCTGCTGCTGGTCGGACAGGACCTGAGGGATAAGAGAGTAAGTAAGTAATCCCGGCCAGTCTCTGGAGTTACCTCAAAGGTGCTGATGGAGCTGCGGTCCTCGGGAATGGGATGCATCTTGTTCCACGTGCCGCAGGCGTACTGGAAAAAGTCCTCGCAGGGATCGGCTCCCAGGTCCATGGCCGAGAGCAGGGAGGCCGCTGTGAATGGGAATATGGCTTGTTATTACCCAGGTGGAAGTGAAAGGCCTGGGAAGCGGGGCAGCTGACGCGCAATTAGCGGCCTACCCTTTGGGCCATAATTCACGCCCACCCTCCTATAAACTTGGCCCACAAATCATCGGAGCAAACTTTGCTGATAAGCGATGCACTGGCCGGGTAACTTTTGGCCAGACAAAGTTATGAGTGAAACTGAGACCGACCTGAACCTGCACCTGCATTGTTGACAATCCATAAATCAAGGTCTTGCCCGGGAATCATTAAGCCGAACTTCATTGTCTTGGGAAACTCAGTGGGAAATTCATTAGGTTTTCCGGAACAGCCACTTTTATGATTTATGGGTAAGTCTTTCAAATGAAAATTGCATTCCCGGAATTGGTAATAGAAAGTAAATGAAAAGTAAATGAAAAGTAGTCTCGAGTTCACTAGAAACCAAATAGCCTTCACTCTTGATTGATATCCAACTAAGTGCTTGCCTTACTCCTCATTTAGTGACTTTGCAAATTAAGTTTAATAATTAACTAACTTACAGAGTATTTGTGAGTTCTTGATGGATTGGAAAGCCCTTTAAGTTCTTTTTTAAGCTTTAAAGTCAGAAGGAAGTCATGTCCACTGCCAATCAAAGCCAGAGAAGATAATATAAACCCCTCTCAGCTATTGGCCACATAACCCCGTTCCGGCCAAGACAATTCCCCGTCCATGTGATGACTCCGATTACGATTACCAATTCGATGGCCTATCTGGGTTGCCAATTAGCGTAAATCCTTCTATTAATATTCATGCAGCCCCGAAAAGTATGCTAGGCAAAGTGGAGCAGCTCCACCGATGGATTGCATCACCCAGTGGGTGGGTTGGTGGGTAATTGTAGCTGCACCTGGACAGGTGTATCTAGCGGCATGCCAAACTATCAATCACCGGAGTAATTTCCCCTCGGGGCCGCCCGCACCGCCATAATGCGACTGTGAGGTGTCCTGGCCACATGACTGGGCAATAAGTGCATTTGGAATGGACATTTCAGGAGCAGATGTCGCGGTCCCCATCGCCGCGGCACTTAACCCTCTTAATAGCTGGTAAATAATTTACAACTCAAATAAACCGCACATATTAGATGATAGATGGTTGTGCAAGGCCCTGACACCCTTCTGATGCTCCCAAAACGAGTCCTGAATTGTCCTGAATTCGATTGTCTTGGATATATTACAGTCAGACTTGGCTAGGAAGTTCTGTGGCATTTTAACTCTGTTTTTCTTTATAAGAAAATGGTTGAGTAAGTTGCAATACAAGCATTGAGTTTCCTTTGATTATAAATTCCATAACATAATATTTCTTAAGCAAGTCTAGATTTTTATAGCTTGAAGACACCTAACGTATCCTGAATTAAAGTTAAAGTTCCATCCACGGAAGTCCTTCCGCAATCACTGTGCACCTTCCTTGATTGGTATTATTTAGCTCTCAGTCCCAGCCCCTCACATTCATTAATTTCAATTAGGAACCAGGCGAGGGACTGCTCTCACCTGGAAGGAGAATCTCTCAGCTCTCAGCTCTCAGCTCTCAGCTCTCAGCTTACCTGTCCTCACGCACTCCTGGGTCATGCAAATGTGGTCCTGCCCCTCGTGGCTGGCGTCCTGTCCCTGGTTCCACCTGGAGTTGCCTCTGTCGGCGTGGCCTGCAATTGGAGTTAACAGATTTTCAGTGTTCAGTGTTCAGTGTTCAGTGCAAGCCGGCACACGGGGCGTATGGGCAATGTGTGGCGTGGGTTGGAGGCGCCGGGTCGAAGTCGAAGGCCTCACCAAGACGACAAGCGATCCGCGGGCCACTCAAGTAAATTGAATTTGAATTTTTCATTGAAAGAGGAGCCATGAGCCAGGAGCAGGCCCCCACCGGTCCTCCGCGGCCTTTATTAAATTAAAATAACGAAATGCTAAGCTCGGTACTGCCACCGAAGCACACAGCAAGAAATTGCAGGTGAATATGATTAAATAATAAATAACTAACCAAAAACTATCACTTGAAATAGTAGAAAACCTCCATAAATGGAGTTAGCATCCTCCTGAGTACCTAAATTTATTATTTTTCCAGTAAAAACTTCCCTTTCTCTGTCTGTGCATTTCCCTCTTGGCAGGACACATGTTGCACGGTGTCCTTGTCGAGGCTGTCAATAAAAATGGGATGTGGATGTTCAGGGCAGCTTTAGTTATTAATTAAAGCCTTCGCCCACTCCGGACAGGGGCCAGCTAATAACATTTGCCACGGCGTTAATAGGTTTAAGTGGCCACTGGCTACTGGCTACTGGCCACATGCCACATTCCAGTGGCAAGTTGGGTTGAATGTCCAGAGCGAGGGAATTTCATTAGGCCATGGAATTAAGGCGAAATGGGCAATCCTGCGAAGGGAGAGCCTTACGGCCTTACGGGTTCAATCGATGCCAGGACGATTGCCTATTAAATAATGCCCTTAACTTCAGTCCTTCATATAGAGGCAGCTATGCCATTCTTGAGTGCAGATAAAACATAATATTCTTGGTTAATTTACAACTTTGGTGAGTCTTGCTATAATAATAATAATAGCCTTTTAATACGATATAACCATCCCACAGAAATACCCAAACTTAAAAATTATTATTTGCTTTCCTAAATACTTGTATCGATTCTTGATTCTTGAGTTCAGATAAAACATAATATTCTTGGTAAATTTACGGCTTTGGGTGATTCTTACTATAATAATAATAATTGTATTCCAGTAGGATATAAATAAATATAAATAAATATATTGAATAATGCCCTTATCTTCAGTCATCCCTATAGAGGCATCTATACTCCTACTTAAAGCCCTTCTTGAGTGCAGATAAAACATAATATTCTTGGTAAATTATATTTACTATAATAATAATAATTATATTCTAGTATCCTTATATCCATCCCATAAAAATACCCACAAATTAAGTATTATTATTTACTCTCCTAAATACTTGTATCGATTCCCTTTAAGGCTCACCACATAAAATCGATGGACCAAACTGGGATGGAGGTGGAGATGGACGGGGAAGTGGCGGGTGGAGAACCCCATAGTCAAGGCCAGGCCTACCACAAGTGGCTCTCGATAATGAAGACAATGATGGAGGTACAGTGATGATGATGATGATGATGATGATGAGGTGGGTATTTATGGAGAGATATTTTTAAATTGGCGCAGAAAATAGGCTTTGATGGTGCTCCCTCCCACGTCCGCTTCCTGCCGCCGATGAATGAATATTTCCCTCTTTTTGGCGCAAAACATTTAAAACACGTTTTATAACGGTAAATATAAACAGGATAATGGCCGGCATGGGTGTGTGTGTGTGTGTGTGCATATTCAAGGAGGAAGCTGGCGATCGATGGGAACGCCCGTTAAAAATTCATAGACATCCCGGGCAAATGCCGATTGATTGCTTTTCGTTCGTATTATTTTCAAGTTTTTCCTGTGTTTTCTGAGGTGGTTGTTGTTCCCTCTTCATAAAAAGGATATCGAGGGAGCCCATGGAGATGTAAATTGCGAACCGACAGACATTTAAAGGAGCAGAGCTCTTGAATATTTCAGTTGCCTTGAATCGCATTAGTCCATGTGTTCCCGAACCGCATGCAGGGAGTCAGCTTCCTTTCAGGACTAACAGGAGCTAAGCCAAGACAGTGGGCCAGGAGCTTGGGAAACTCCTGCATCTACATTACCAGTCAAGAAGGTGGGTAAAATTATCCTTCCTCAGTCTTAGTTTCAGGTCTTTACTATGTAAATATTTCCCAGAGCAGACCCACTGTGGCAACGGAAGGATCCAGTGAACAACTGACAGACCGCAAAAAGGCAGAGGAGGAGGAGGAGTCCAGGACTCATTGTGGCTGCTGCTGGAGGAGAGCCAGAGCTGTCGCCGCTTGTTGTTTGGCATATTCTGTAATTGAATTTCAGGCAGGGCGGAGATTACAACACCCCGGCATATCGGCACATCTACATTCACATCTATATCCTCATCCACAGGCACATCCACATCTACATCCTCATCCACAGCCACAGCCACCTCCAAGGGGACATCCTTTAGCCTGTTGCTCTGTTGTCCTAAGGCCCTGTTGCTTCGTGGCCCGTTGCCCACTCCCCATTCCCCATTCCCCACTCTTTCCCTGGGGAGGAAATTGAGTTTTGTGCTCCATTTGCTTGAGTCGCCCAGTCAGCCAAGGAGGACAGGCGCTAAACCCACTTAGCAGGACCAAGCAGGAGGAGGAATCAGGAGCACAGGATGCCGCTTGATTAGCTGCTGGCCCATTTAGCAGTTGCCAACAGGTAATGGCCATGTGGCAAGTGTACCTCTTGGCTGCACAAAATTAATCAATGTCAAAGCCTTTCAGAGAGACAGGTGTCATGTACTCATAACTCATGGCCTGAATACTATGCTGATTTAAGTCCCTGGTGGCAGCCATAAGCTCCTAGATAAGTGCCAGCCAAGGAACTCCCAAAGGTGATAACAGGAACCTGACCAAGGCAGAGTCTTGGCAGATAAGGACTAGTGACTAGTGACTAGTGACTGGTATTAGTAGGTGAGGTTAAGTGACTCAGTTGGGAACTCACCTGGCTCCAGCTGGTAGAGCTGGCATCGCTGGTGCACGCTGGCAAAGTAGATGGCCAGCGCCCCGATGGCTGCTCCCAGGACGGTGAAGGCGATGGCCAGGACGAGCAGGCGGCGCCGCTGCTGCGACTCCTTCAGCAGCCAGTCGCTGCTGCTGCGCGCCTGCGGAACTCCGCCTCCGCCGCCGCCGCTGCCAGGATTGGGGCTGCTCCGCTGCAGGGCACTGCCCAGGCCGACGCCTCCGCTGCCGTCGGGGGAGAGGAACACCACCGTGGGCAGCTTGTTCTGCTGCAGCTGCTGCTGGAGCTGGATCTGCTGCTGCTGCTGCGGTTGGGGCTGTCCCAGCAGCGGTGACACCACCGTCGAGTTGAGCTCCTCCAGCGGCGCGTTGGCCTGCAGGTAGCCATTGTTCAGCGGCTTCTCCGGCTCAGGAGCACCTCCGGCTCCGGCTCCGACTCCGGCTCCGTGTCCGGGGGCGTCATGTGGCTGCGATTGCGACTGCGACTGCGACATGTTGCTGCCTCTTTATCGGGCGACTAATTTATGGCCGCTTGTCTCTATGTGAGGCGGGCGGGCGCCTTCCAGGTGGGGCGAGCGGACTGCACACCGTTCGCAGTTAGAGCGACAGCGCCGGCGACGCTGGCGGCATCAGCGGCGATCGCACTGCGGAATGAACAAAGGTTGAGTTAGCTAAATGATATATAGATAATAGATAACAGACGGCAGATGATATACGATTGGTATTCCCTGACGGGACTTTGATGGACGAGCGACAGGGTCAACGGATAATGGTAATG
>VNKC01000024.1:0-99932 GCA_008042775.1 Drosophila pectinifera
ATTTTTGGTCGATTTTTCAAAAAAATGTAAGGGGTTACATCATTAAAATTTTCAAAAATTGAGCAAAATTGTATTTTGTTTTAATTTTAAAGTCGGTTTGCAGATTAATTAAGCAAATAAAATCTAACAAAGAAAAGCTTTCCGATTTAAATTTAAGGCTGTTTTGACCAAGTTATGTTTATTTTTATTTTTTTAAGGACCCAGAAAACCGAATTTGATGTTTTCTGAAGAGCATAATTTGGCCAAAAATGGAATGACAGCCAATTGCCGTTTATATTTGGAATCGCCATTAAAATCTTAATAAATTAATAATAAAATATTGCCTTAAAAATGATTTAACCAAAAATTAGGATATAAAAATGCCGATTTATGGACCCAAAAATCCGCATTTTATATGTTCTGAAGAGCATAATTTTGGCGGAATCGCCGCTAAAATCTTAATTATTTAATAATAAAATATTGCCTTAAAAATGATTTGACCAACAATTAGGATATAAAAATGTTCATCGAAATGGGAAATGGCTTTATTTGTTAGGAGATTTAGGATTATTTGGAAGCAAAAATGTTGTGGTAGGCAACAACAACGTGGGGAATTGGATGTCAAATTGTTGTAGGCAACAACAACGACCCAATTTGAGTTTCAGCAGTTTTACTCTGCGTTGCTATTTAACTCTGTATAACAGTTGCTTAGTTATTGAGTTGGAACAAAGAACAAAAGGTCAACTCACTCAGGCGTATACAAAAGACTTTTATTTTATATACCGCTCTCGGCGAAACAGTTCTCGAATTCCCAGGGAAAGGGAAAGAGAAACTAAAATAGCGAATATCGATTGACTCAAAAAATTCTCCCCATCCGTGACTCTTGGCAACATAGAAAGTGCTCTGATTAGTTGACACTCTACCAAATTGGTTGGAACTACCCAAAGAAAGATCAGGTTCATGTAGCAAATATTTTATTGTTTAGTTCTAAACAAAAACGAAATTCGTATATTAGTTGCGTGTTCAACATTTGATTTTCTGTTCTGTTCTGATCTCTGTTTCTGTTTGAAAACCGTTTTAGTTGTTAAATGCATGAATTACATATTGCATCGAGTAGTACTCTATGGGTTCTATATTAGGTAATTAATTGATGTGGCAATGAGTGTCTTGCTGTTGCTTTGCTGTCACTTTGCAAGCATGATTGATTGGATTGTATGTTATGTTGGGTTCGGAGGAGCTCAAAGTTAATACGTTTCTTGGTTGGTTTTGTGTTGTATAATTTTACGTTTATTTTCGTTGGCTGCCACAACCTGCAGCCATTCGAGGGATGGGGAAAGTATCTTATGTGTTTATGGTTTTGTATAAAGTGGGAGTGTGTTTTACAACATTGTTTTTCTTTTGTTTTGTTTTGCGATTTATGTTTATGTTTTGTCGTTATAAAAATGTTGGTTTTGTTTGTTTACGTTTTAATTTAAGTATGTATAATAGTTTATATAAAAAATAACAGAGAAATTATATAAAAGAAACATTAAAGATAATCGTTTATTTGCTCATCATCTTCATCTTCCTTCGCTTTCACTTCCGCTTCAGCTTCAGCTTCATCTAATAATTAACGCGTCAATTGCCCGAGTCCTCTCCATCTAGGGATTCATCCTGCACCGATGAGCTGTCGTCGCCGCCGCCGCCTCCTCCGGTGCGCTTTGATGAAGGTGTGCCCGTGAGCCGGCTGGAGCTGAGGCCCATGCCGCCGGTGCGTCTGGGAAGGGAAAGATCGAAACGGTGAATTAGTATTTAGGTTTATCTTGGCATCCGGGTGCTTCGGGTGAACGTGCAGTGCAGGGGCAATAGATAAAATCAAACAGAGGGTAAAGTTCTATGTTCTATTTTGAGAGGAAGTTGAAGGAGCGGCATTAATTTGCACATATTGGATTTAATGGTGTGGTGTTGTTTGACCTAACATGCAGAGAAAAGACGATGGTTTTGGGTAACTGGGTTCGGTTGACATTCACTGGATTCTGCGTTCTGCGGATCTTGGCCAGCAGCAGTTACAGCACTTACAGCCTACGAGAAGGAAACGAAGCGAATCGAAGCGAAAGGAAACCTAATGCAGACCCTCACAATTCATAATGAGTGCGGCATCCTTTTTGGGCGAGTAGGCCTTGGCCTTTTCGGTCTCGGCCACTTGTATGGAGCTTGAACCAAAGACAAATTTCAAAACAATAATCAAAATGCAACCCCAAGTGACGCCCAAGGAGAAGTTCCCCTCCATCCAGCTCTAGAGAATGTAGATTTGTTCAGCCTGCCTCGGGGCTCCACTCACCGTAATTTCGTTTTGAGTGAGTTAATCTCACGATTCATGGCCTCCTGCGATTCAATCATATCCTCGCACTCTCGCTGGTACTTGCGCTTCTGCGTCTTCTCCTTTTGCAGCTCCTCCTCGGTCTCGTCCAGATTGCGCTTGAGCAACTTGATGCGGCTATTCAGCTGTAAGACCAGAAAAAAAAAACACGTTTAGATTCCATCTACCGAGGACCAACATTTTGCAGTTTACCTTATCCATTTGCTCCTTGTGCTGGTCGACGTGCCGCCTCTCGTCCTCGATGTTCATCGTCAGCTCCTTGATCTTCTTGTCCATCTTACGGTTGGCCTTTTGCTGCAGTAGACGTTCCTTGCCCTCGTTCTCCAGCTGCTCCTCAAGGTTGGCGATCTTGGCCTCGAGCGTGGCAATGGTGGCCTTCACCTTTGTGCGCTGCGCGGTCTCGATTTCGGCCAGCTTGGCCTTCAGCTCCTTGTTTTGGCGTTCGAGCAGGGCGCGACCATTTTCGTTCTTCTGCGAGTTGGACTTCTCGTTGGCCAGCTCGGTAGTCAGCTGCTCAATCTGCAGCTGCGCCTTGCGGCTGCGGTCCAGCAGCACCTCAGAGTTGGACTGCTCTTCCTCCAGCTCCTCCTCAAGTGTGGCGATGCGGGTCTCCAGTCGGCGTTTCTCATCGATCATCAGGGATCCCTTATTGGCATTGTTGGCGATCTCCTCGGCCAGTTCATCGCGCTCCGTTTCGGCGGCGCGGCGTGCCCTCTCAGAACTGGCCAGATCCTCGGTGAGTTGTAATACTTCCGCCTCCAGGGCCTTGACCTTGCGCTCGGCCTCCTTGCTCAGCGCCTGCAGTTCCTCCTTGGCCGCCTTGGCTTCCTCGGCATCGCGCAGAGCATCCTTGACCTGGAGTTGCAGTTTCTTCGCGTGCTTTAGGGCATCATCCTTCACCTTATTATGCATCTCCATGGTGGTCTCGATCTCCTTCAGATCGCCCTCCAGCTTCTTCTTGGCCGCCACAGCGGCGGTGCGCTGCTTGCGCTCCTCATCCAGCTCGGCCTCGAGATCGCGCAGCTGCTTGACCAGTCCGCGTCGCTTCTCCTCGGCACCCTCCTCCTTCGCCTGCAGGTCGCGATCGAACTGGGAGCGCAGAGCCTGCATGTTGACCTCCAGGCGCAATTTGGCGTCTTCGGTCAGCTGCAGATCGTCCTCGAGCTCCTCGTTTTGTGCTTTCAGCTCTGCCAGCTGCGACTCCAGCGCTCGCTTCGCCTTCTCCAGCTCGTGAACGTTCTTGTCGGCGGTGCCCTGCGAGTTGGCCAGGTCGTCGAGTTCATTTTGGAGTTGCTTACGTTTGTTTTCGAGGTCCTCGATCTTGTCGAAAGCCTCGTCCAGCTCGCGGGACACCGACAGCACCTTGGTCTCCTTCTCGCGCGCCTCCCGCTCGGCAGTGTCGCGCTCCTGAGCGATCTGTTCTGATATGGCTTTCTCCTCGGCGAGAATCTTGTCGAAGTTCTTCTGCTTCTTCTCCAATTCCAGCACCTTCGTGCGTTGCGCCTCCAGTTCGATGGTGGCATCCTCCAGCTCCGACTGAATCTTCTTTTTGCTCTTGTCAAGGCGGTCGTTCTGGGCGATTAGTTCCTTGACCTGCCGCTCTAGAGCCTCGATGTCCTTGTTGAGCCGCTTCTTGCCCTCCTCCAGCTCCTTGGCCAAGTCGGCATCTTCCTCGGCCTTCTTCTTGATTTCCTGCATCTGGGCGGTGACCTCAGCCAGCTTGCGTTCGAAGTTCCGCTTGGCCTCCTCATCTTCCTCAAGCTGCTCTTGCAACGCCTCCTTTTCGGACTCGATCTGGCGCAGCTTGGAGCTGAGGCCCAGCTTTTGACGCGTCTCCTCCTCTAGCAGCTGCTGGGCTTCGGTGAGCTGTGACTCCATGTTGCTCGCCGACTTGACGGCGGCAGAGGCCTTCAGTTCCGCCTCCTCCAGCTGGTTGGTGATGTTCTCCGCCTCCTGCTGCAGCTTTGTGCACTTCTCCTGCAGCTCGGAGCGGGCGCGTTCAATCTCAGCCAGCTTAACCTGCAGGACAGAATATTAATTATTGTGGTATTGTGATAAGTAATGAGGTCTTAAAGTCCACTTACCTGCAACTCGGCAATCTGCGACTCGGCCTGCTTCCGCCGGCGATCGTTCTCCTGGCGTGAGCTGTTCACGCTGCGCAGTTCGGTGGCCAGGTCCGCGTTCTCCGCCTCCAAGGTACCCTTGGCCTTCTCAAGACCGGCCTTGGCTTTGCGCAGGTTCTCAAGCTGATCATTTATGCCGTTCAGCTCCTGGGAGTGCTTGTGCCGCATATCGGCCAAGACACCTTCATGATTGACCGTCTCCTCCTCGAGCGATTTCTTCAGCGTGGCTAGCTCCTGCTCGCGCTTGGAACGCAGTTCCTGCTGGGCTGTTGGTCACAAAAAAAAAAAACAAAAAAAAGTTAATCAAGTTCCCATTTTGAAAGAGATTAAAACTTACCGGCTGTGGTGTCCAGGGAGTCGAGCAACTCGTTCTTGAGCGCCTCGAGTTCCTCGCTGAGGTCACGACGCACCTTTTCGGCCTTTGCACGGGCCAACTTTTCGGCCTCGAGATCTTCCTGGATCTCGGCCAGCTGCGACTCAAGTTCGCGCTGCGCCTTCTGGGCGGTGGCCTTGGTGGCAGACTCTTCGTCTATGCGCATCAGAGTCTGCGTAAGTTCCTCCTCACGCTTGGCCAGTTGCGCCTGCATTTCCTCCACCTGAACGCGTCGCTCGTTGAGCTGCTCCTTAAGATCGGCGACTTCGGTCTCGATCTTCCGCTTGGTGCGATCGGACTCCTGTCGCACCTGCTGGTCCTTGTGCATGCGCTCCTCGAGCTCGGCAATGGTGGCCTCGTGCTTGGCCTTCAGCTTGGCCAAATGCTTCGCCTTTTCCTCCTCCTCGGCCAGCGTTTGGGAGAGATCGTTGGCGCGCTCCTCTAGCAGCTTCTTTTCCTTGAGCAGCTTCTGGTTCTGGTCGTCGGTGATGGCATGGTCTTCTTCGTGCTTCTTTATTTTGGCGTCGAGCTGCACCTTTTCAAGCTGCAGTTTCTGGCGGGCTGCCTCCTCCTCCTCCAGCTGCTCTTCCAGATCCTGAATATGCAGCTCGAGCTTCTTCTTTTCGCCACCTAAGGCCAGAACGCGTTCCTCTTCCTCTTCGATGCGCGTCTCTAGCTCCTGCATCATGTCCTCCAGCTCCTGCTTGCGTGCCATCAGACGCGATCGCGACTCTTCGGCTTCAGCGCAAAGCTCGATCTCAGCCTGCAGCTGTTCTGCCAGCGTGGTCTTCTCCACCAGAGCCTGCTGGTACTTGCGCTCGTACTCCTGCGTGTTCTTCGCCAGAGTGTCGAGCTTCTCACGCACCTGCTTCAGCTCGTCCTCCTTCTGGACGAGCTTCTCCTCCTGCTTGGTCACCTCCAGCAGAGGCTTGACCTTCGTGTACAGGCGCCACCACTGCCAGTTACGGAGCTTAAGATAGGCGGCGCAATTGCGCTGGATGATACGGATGGCGTTGAGCTGCTGCAGCCGCTTCTGGTAGTTGCGGCGGGCCAGGAAGCCACGGCAGAAGGCCTGGAAGTTGACGATCAGGTCGGAAATTTTGAAATCACGCTCCTCCTCCAAATGGGCGAGGACGCCAGCGCGAAAGAAAATCTTCGACTGGCCCACTCGATACAAATTCGAGTCGAGCTCCAGCGCCTGGATCATCTTCTCGCAGGCCTTCTTGCCGTCCATGAAGCCCTTGGGAATGACGTTGGGCGTGAGCAGTTCGTAACGCTGGCGGAACTCCTGGAAGGGTATGCGATTGGGGAAGCCCTGGCGGCAGATACGGATGCCCTCGAGCACGCCGTTGCAACGCAACTGGTCGAGCACCAAGGGGGCATCGATCTTGCCGGCGCGCTTCTCGTGGTTCGGTATGATACAGCGCACAAAGTTGGGATTCGTGTTGCGCAGCGTGTCCATCAGCTTGGCCAGCTGCTCCTTGTACAGATGCGACACGGTGCGGAACATGCCCTTGCGGGTGCGGGCCCCGAACTGGGTGTCAGTCAGGGCCTGCTGTGCCATGCCAACGATCTCAGCATCCTTCCAGATGTTCACCACGAACGGATCCTGCGAGCCCTGCAGCAGCGACACGATATTCTCGTTCAGCGGGTCCATGTTCTTCATCAGCCACTTGGCCGCCGAGTAGTCGACGCGGCCGGCATAGTGGACGATGGCGAAATCCGCCACGCCGCGGAAGTCCGTTTTCATGAACTTGGGGTGCATGGAGTGTGCCGAGACGAGCTTGTCGACAAACGTTTTGTCGGTGGCCTTGGGGAACCAGCACTCCTCATCCAGCAGGGCCATGATGCCGCCGGGCTTGTCGATCAGGTCGATGGTGGGCTGCAGGTCCAGCCCGAAGTCGATGAACTTCCACTCGATGCCCTCGCGCTGGTACTCCTCCTGCTCCAGAATGAACATGGTGTGGTTGAAGAGCTGCTGCAGCTTCTCGTTAGTGTAGTTGATGCACAGCTGCTCGAACGAGTTCAGCTCGAAGATCTCGAAGCCGGCCATATCAAGGATGCCGATGAAGGAGGCGCCCTGTCGCTTGGTGCGGTCCAGGGAGCGATTGATGCGGTTCACCAGCCACTTGAACATGCGCTCGTAGCACGCCTTGGCAATGGCCTCCACGGCGAACTCCACCTGCTCCTTGGTCTGGGCCTTCGTGACAAAGTCGCGGCCCACCTTGATGCGCGGCGTTAGGAAGGCCCGCGTCATGTCCGTCACACTGAGGCCGAGCAGGTGGGCGATCTTCTGGGCCACCGTGTTGTCCGGCAGCGTGGCCTGGTCGTTGTTGCGCTCCTGCCGGAACTTCATGCTGCCGAACAGCAGGACGGCGCTCACGATGCGGAATATCGAGTTGAAGTCCTCGGATGTCATGCCCATGATGTTCATCGACTTGACCGTGGCCTGGAACTCGGCGTAGTCGTCCACGCCCGGCACGGGCAAGCTGCCGTTGGACAGGAATGCATACGACTTGACGTCATCGAGTATGAACTTCTCGCGCTGCTCCGGCGAGGCGCCCGCCAGCAACTGGTAGAAAATATGGAATGTTCGTTCGTCCTTCGCTTGACGAATGGCACGCGACTTCTCCAGCAGATAGGTTTCGATGTTAGCCCCGGAGATGAAGCCCGAGGCATCGAAATTGATCCGGATGAACTTGCCCTGCAATTCGATAAATTAATGAGTGCATTCTCTTCGCCTGCCGGAATCATCTCAAGGCAAAACTTACGAAACGCGACGAGTTGTCGTTCTTGACGGTCTTGGCGTTGCCGAAGGCCTCCAGAATGGGATTCGCCTGCAGCAGCTGTTGCTCCAGCTCGCCCTGTGTGTGGAGATAAGAGGGATAAATGAGATCTATTGCTTTACATCCTCAAGGGTTACGGGGTTAGCGACAAACAAACATACACAAAGCGATCTACACACGGGACAGCGACGGTGGGGTGACATCACAAGCGGTACTTAGATTAGATTAGTCTACGGAAACATGCAGAAGGAAGCCAAAGCCATGCAAACAAAACGAATCGGGGAACTTTGTACACTCAATTCTAAACACTGGACGATCTCCTAAAGCATCGCACGCTCGGCCATCGGCGGCGCATCTGGAGTTTACCTCTGGAGAACTGAAATTACTAACTTCCAGCATCTTCAATCCATTGGTTACCTCGATGGACGACTGACTCTGACCCTGGGTCACAATCTTGACCCTTATGTACTTGTTTGTGTTCACGGAGAAGTTCTGCAATTAGTTGGGAACGGGATTATGGGATGCGGAGTGGGACTTATCGGGCAGATCTCTCTCCAGTCTTGACGTAGAAAGCCTTCCGAATTGAAATGAAGGCTGTTTTGGCTTAATTATGGTTAATTTTCAGTCGGACTTATCCAAAAAATTAGGGTATTAAAGTGACGACTCAAAAATGTGTATCTTTGAGGTCTTCTTGGGAGCATAGTTTGGCCAAAAATGAAAAGATAGCCAAATGCCGTATAGTTCCCGATTCGCCGTTAAAATCTTAATTATTTGACAATAAAATAATACAACAAATTTGAAAAAAAAATTTGGGCAATTTTTCAAAATTTTATAAGGGGTTACATCATTAAAATTGTCAAAAATTGATAACAAATTTATTTTCTTTAATTTCCAATCTCAATATGCAGATTAATTAACCTAATAAAAACTAACATAGAACAGCTTCCCGAATTGAAATTAAGGCTGATTTGGCTTAATTATGGCTATTTTTTAGTCCGACTTGTCCAAAAAAATTAAGGTGTTAAAATGCCGACTCAAAATTGGGTGTATTTAATATTTCTGGACAGCATAGTTTGGCCAAAAATGAGATAATAGTCAGATGCCGTATACTTCCCGATTCGCCGTAAAAATCTTAATTATTTGACAATAAAATAATAAATAAATTTAGAAATTTTTTTTTGCCAATTTATCAACATTTTATAAGGGGCTATGTACAAATAAATCTCTATTTGACTACAAAATAAAATCAGATCACGAAGAAAACTTAAGGGAGTACGCAACCATCATACATAGGCTATATACACTACACATGGTTCGTTTGGGATCTGGTTCGATGGACGAAGTAGACGCATACATTACCGCAAATGTCTCTTGATGACTACTCTAAAATGGCGTTGGCATATGGAGTACAAGGAGGGAGCAGAGCAGATCGGATCAGAGCAGAGCAGAGCAGAGCAGAGCAGAGAGATGAGATTGAGTAGATGATTGTTGTTGGCTTGGGTGGTGGTAGGGCGACAACAGGGGAGACACAAAACGAAGAGGAGGGAGAGTTCATTTGGAGCAGGTTAATACAAAGATTCAGATGAAATGGGAAAGCATAGATCGTTGTTTGGGGAAACAGAAATCATTAGCGGCAATTAGAGACGAAGGAAGGAGGGAAAGTGGGGAGGTAAGAGTTAAACAAAGGTAGAGTTTTACAAACAAAATTCATATTAATTTGGAAACACAAACGGGGATTGCTTTGTCGGAGGGTCATTCCTCGAATACTTACAATGAGCACGGCGGGATTCGGCACCTGTCGGAGTTGGTGGTTGTCAATTGGAGTTGGAGGTGTTGAGGTTCGAGTCGGTTTGGTTGTTGGATACAATATATATATATATATATGTATATATACACCGTGGCAAATGTACAAAATGTATGCATATAAGGATATGTTTGAACAGAGTTGAGTTGAGAAGTGGAGACAACAACCAAGGTCCAATGTACAGTGTGTGTGTGGTGTGGAGTGTGTGCGTATATTTATAGGTGTGGTGTTGTTGTGGCATAGTTGGGTGGTGTTTGTGTAGTAGGACATGAAAATAAAGAAGATCAATCAATAAATAAAAATATGTATATCGGAGGCAAGTCTTTTGGCCTATCACCTCTCAGCTTGAAGCAAAAAAAGGTAAAATAACCGAGAAAAAGCCGAAGGAACACTCTGAAGCAAATGCAAAGTTGTACCAGTTGCCCTTCCCTTACTTATGGTATCTAAACTGATAAAACGACTTAATATTGTGTAGTTCACAGGCAGCCCAACACAAACTAATTTCTAATCGCACCGAAACCAATTCCCTTCGCAGCGACAACTTCCGATGATTCAGTGATAGGCGTTGTTGTTTACCTTTGCCATATATCACCTATCATCACCGTCTATTTATGGGAGTTGGAATCACGCATGTGCTGCCCACAAACACTTGTATTCAATGGGTTTACCTCGAGTTCTCACCCGGTAAAAGTCTAGGGTCTAGTCCTGAATCCCTCAGAATTATATATTGTAAATTTCATTCTTACTGTGAGTTTAAGTTTATGTGTACAAACTCCCTGAGTATATATTTGCAGCTTATCACGTTCACAGCTGCAAAGTCAACTAACTAAAGCCAGCACCAGGCTCATATATGGCAGTAAACGCATAAAACATAGCGAAAAGTGTGTTTGGAGCTCAAGAGCAGCTTGTTTGCGCTCGAAAGGATTGACTGGGCATGTCCAAAAAATACATACTGTTTGCTTTTTTCACCCAATTATGGCTATGGCATCTATCTTGGAGGAGAATAACATGGACCAAGAAAACTCATCGAAAATGTCGCAAGCTTTGCGATTTAATTTCAATTTCAGTTTTTTGTTTTATCAATTACTTTTTCTCTGCAGTTCAATTTCAATTCTCGTTTTATGGTGTTTATTTTATTGCTGTAAATGACAAAAATTTGTCAGCAACTTATGGCTCTTGATTAATGAAGTGTGCTCCGGGGAACTCACCCTATGAAAGCACATAAGCCAGCTGCCAAATGATCAGCCATCCAAATATTAAAGCGTAACCCTCTACCATCGCCAGCCGCCATATGGGGAGCATCGGCGGAGAGCGCTTGCTGCTCTTTTATTTCTAGTTCTACATGGGGAATGGCATCGTGATCGCTCGATCGCTCGATCGCTCGATCGCTCGAACATCGCCACCGCTCGCCGCACTGCATCCAAAATAATGGTAAGAGAAGAAAGAACATTTGTTCATTAAAATTGAACTGCACACTCCCACTAAACACTAAAGAAGTGAACGGATCGAAGGCGTATTAAAGGCAATTTGCCGCCGACGATAAACATATTCGATTTTATATAAGCGTCGCCGCTCGTTGTCTAATTAATTACAATATATATCGCCGGGCTTGCGTGTCATTAATGTGAGTTTAACAAGCAATGTACGGACACAAATGCCCATGTGGAACCGCGTCTCCGACGCACCCTCCCACGAACTGGTGGCTACAGCTTTGCATTTGCTTCTCGATTCTGCCGGATTTGGGCGCATTTCGGTTCTGCCCTTCCCTACTTACCGCACCCGAGCCCTTGGGCTTGGAGGCTGCCACATAGGCCAGAAACTGGATGACCTTCTTGGTGTTCTCCGTCTTGCCAGCACCCGACTCTCCAGTACACAAGATCGATTGGTCTTCGCGATCTGCAATGGGGGAAAGATCATGAGTAAGAGTAACTAAGAGGGGATAATGAGGGGCCAGTGACACACTTTGGCAACGCAAAAATTCGGCTGAGCCATCCAAAAATGAAATTAAAATGTAAAAAGCCAAGCTCAGCTTGAAGTTTCTGTTGACCCAAATTCGAGCGAGCAAAAACAAAGCAAAATAAAATAAGAGAAGTGGCGGGGCCAGCCGAGGGGAAAAAGAGCTATACATCCATCAATTGAAAATGAAAACAAAAACTGTTGATTTCGGTGTCTGCGTATCTGAAAGATACAGAAACGTCGGCAGGCTGTGGCAGCGGCAGCGGAGTGGCAGTAAATTGCTGTAGCTATTGATATGGCGCCAATGATCCCATCTAGAATAAGGCGAACTAGATTTGCACTGCTCTCCAGCTCCCGGCGGCAGCCTCGTCATCCGATCCCAACATTGAGCTAACCACAAGCTCGGGCAGCCAGTAGATATATCCACTCTGATTGCCAATAGATTTGGAGGCACGGAGCTGCACGGCACAGCGGCGTCGTCCACATCAGCATCACGACCCCGTACTTATTTGTTATTATGGCTAAAGCCGGTCGCATATTTATACATACTACATTCAATATCCGACCATAAATGGGCCGAAATATCTAGCGAATATATCTCGACACGTCATTTTATGGGTATAATTCGACCGATTTTTTTGTGTATATGGATTTTTGGTCTCATTTTTCCACATTTTGGTGGCAAGAAAAATGTCGATCATTTAAAGACAGCAATTAATGGTTAACGGTAAGAATATGTAGATTATTGAGCTCATATTTACATAAAAAACATATTTTCTGTATCTACCAGACTGTGGAGACTAAACACACTTTTAGAAATGGTTTACATATCACCATAATCTTAAGGAAAAACGAACAAATAAAACCTAATTAGAATTATCACACCTCCACGAAGAGGACAGCCTAAACTATTATAAATGTTGGGTTGGGGAAAATTGGGGAAGTCGTAACAGATAAAAAAGCTAATAAATTAACTTATCTTTCAACGCAATTTTAAGTTTAAAGAAGTGACTCCACACTCCCAAAATAAATTGCTGTTCAGCAAGCAACTGCCAAAGTAAAGAAAAGCAAAACATCTGTCCGATAGCACCAGTATATATATATCTAGGCAGGTTATATACTGCAGTAACACAGTCAAAGTCAAGGCGTGTCGCTTTATCATGAACAGAGCACACTCTTATGACATTGGCACATTATTATGTGTGAGCAGCTCGAAGTGCCATGGAATCGACATGGAATGCCATAAAAATTGCAGTTTGCCGGAGACCGGGTCGGGAGATTTGCAGGAGATTGTGGCGAGTTGGAGAGCTCCGAACAGATAAAGGTGTGTGACGGCGAAGATTGTCCAGTTCCAGCTTGGATTGTTGGATTGTTGGATTGTGGTGCGTGTTCCAGGGCAATGGAGTCAGAGGTGACTTAAGGCTTAAGGCTTAAGGCTTAAGGCCGGAGCAGCGCCATAAATCAAAGAAACTGCCACTCCCAAAAGGGAGGGGGTGTTGTGTTGTGTGTTGGGTTGTCTTTACTCACAACAACAAATATTCAAAAGAAATACAATCGGGCAAATGTGCATAAACAGAAATTTATTAAGCGTCAAATATGGCGAGCCAGAGAGTGAGGTGACGATTTGTTTAAACTTTTCAGCGGCGGCAGCGAAAACCCAGATGATGATGGGGCAAACAAAATGCCTGCTGTCCAAGCGGACTGGGTTGAGTTTTGGATCCATATATGGCGATCACACGTACACGCAGCATTAGTTAGCCAAACTCAAACTCAAGCCCCGAGCCCCTCAAGCGGCAGGGAGAAGCGCGCACACACGGAGGAACACCTATAGACACAGCAAGATGTGCCTGGCCTCGGGCCGGAGTTGCTCCGCGGGGTGAGTCATCTCCCGGCGCGACGTTACGCTTGGAGCGGACATGCAAACCATCGAAATTCACTGAAGCCAAAAGCCAACAGCGACGCAGCTATGAAAACGAAAATGAAAACGGAAAAATGCCATTTGGATATGCAAGCGCTGAAAGAGGAAACCAGTTTATGGGGCTCTCCGACTCCGACTCAGCCCAGGAACACATTTCCAGGTGATTCATTCAGCGGATTTGTTCAGCTGGAATTCCAGGAGCCCATTGATATGTGTTCATTATTCTTTTCTGAGCGAAATGGAAGCACACACCCGATTCGTGGAAGCACTCGGCATCAGAGTAAACCTTGCCAAACCTTATCTTATCAGCTCGTCTTCGGGGCCGGGTAGCATGTTCGCTTATTTATGCCCAGAATGGAATTTTCGATACCGCAGAAATCGCAGCACAAGAAGCAGAGGAGCAGATAGTGCAATCATCGCGCTTTCCCTCCGATATCGGGTCTGCAGCTGGGTCCAAGCAGGGGCAACGAACGAGGATAATACTCACCACCCAACATGTTTCTATAGGCACTATCCGTTATTGCAAATACATGCGGAGGCACTTCGTGTCGCTTTATGCCCTTATACCGCTCCATTATCTTTTCGGTGTAGATGGGCAGCTTCTTGTACGGGTTAACCACAACGCAGAAGAGACCGGAATATGTCTGAAAGAAATGGGAATATATTGGGAGTCAGTTGCTGTTTAGATATAAGATTATCGCTATAAATACTTAAATTTACCTATTTCTATTTGGAAGGTTACTTCGGCAGTACCCAAAGAGACCCATTTCAACCTGTTTTATCCCTTTACACTGATGGTCTTACTTCGAGGGAAATCCCCTCGCGAAGGGGATCATTTTTGAGGGGCATATGCTGGCCATTTGTGGCAGATAACCCAAGTGAGGAGGCTTGGGCTAACAACCGCCTCCGAGCCCGACGACTGATGTTCAGTGGCCTAGTTAGTGTGGCCCAAACGCACACACACTCGCGCTTGACTATCTGGCTAACAAGACATGTGCTTTAAAGTTGGCCAGCACCATAAACAGCGAACGCATGTAGCTGTATCCGCCGCTGAATCTGTATCTGTATCCGAATCCGAATCTGAGTCCGAATCCGTCGGTGGTATGGTATCTATCGAGCGGCAGCCTACATACATAACTGCGATTGCGATTGGGACTGAGGCTGCGGCGTGGGCACTAAGTATGCGGCTTTGCTGTTTGTTGTTCCATTCAAATATTCAAGCGAGCATTAGATGCGAATGCTGCAGACCTAGCAGAGCCTCAGAGGAGCTGGGCTGGCGCTGGAGCTGGAGCTGGCGCTGGAGCTGGAGCTTGAGCCCACACAGATCATCGAAATGGAAAGTACCCGGGCAGAGAAAAGCTCTTCAACTCTTCAACTCCCGCCAGGGAGCCCAAGACAGGCGGGGGAAGTGACTCAGACTCGGACCGGGAGAGCTCTTCGCCCCAAAAATCCACAACACAATCACGTCTTGCCAATCAGCAACCCTGTGTGTGTGCGTGTGTCAGGCATCCAAAAATGGCATAAGAAATTGTGTGTTTATTCAGTTTCTGTTGTTTCTCTGCTGTTTTTGGCAATCGCTTAGAAGTGGCCGTCACTCGTGACGCTACTTGCTCCGCTCGCTCCTGAGTCACTGCCTTTCTGAATCTCTGAATCTATGCTGCTCTGAGTCATTGTCCTGCCGAACGGTGCATCTGAGCCCGGTGCACATCATCAGTCCACCGGCCTGCCTGATCTCGCGCCCTATATGGTCAACGGATAAGCCAGATCATGAAATTTATGCAAATTCAACGACGGTGGCAGGGCAATTAAGTGAACGGCGAGATTTATTCGCTTGGAAGAGGGGCGAGTCTGACGACAAACGTGGGCTGCTTATCAATTCAGTAGCAGGGGAGGAGAAACTCATCTCTAGGCGTCTGGAGAGAACTTGAACTCCATTAGATTGGCAAGAGGTGTGCTGCCATTCTGGGCACCCGAATCCGCCCAAATTAGTCGCCAGAACTGTCAAGCATTTAGTGGATCCGCTTTCGGACTCGGCTTTCGAGCCTTATGTGGTCAGCAGAACGCGTTGCAAGCGGAGCAGAGCAAACAAGGGCAAACGCGGCGACAAAAGACAAAAAACAAATAGAAAGACTGTGCGGCGCGGCGTCTTTTATGTTAATTACGAGCCCGAAGACACCTCCGTCCGCTCCGTTGCCCGGCAACCCCTTTGGCGCCGGCTCTCAGTGCCAATATCTGTGAGCAAATTGCCCGGCTGATATGCGGGAATATAATTTATCTGCCACAAAGTGCACGCTTCATGTGGCGCACTTTGCATGCGGCAGGCGGCCGCATTGGCACATTGGCACCCGCCCGTGGCCGACATTCGAATCTGGCCGAGTCCCTCTCAAGTGCCACAGCAATCCCGCACTAATTTGCCACCCGAGATGCCGTCCGCATCGATTCAGTTGCCTTTTCAATTAGCGAATCCCAGTGGCAGTTAGAATTAAGCGAATTAAGATAGCACCAGCGCCAGCTGCCAAGTCGCCAACGTCATCCGCCTGTCGCCGCCGCTTTGTCGCAGTTGCAGTTCTCTTGGCATCGGAAATAAATATTAAACATCTAGGCTAAATCTTATTCCGATACGAGATCGTATAGAAAAATCACGTATCGACTTAATCATGAGAATTCTGTAAACGCTTCACAATCTTAGTTTTCAAAATCGCTGCAATAACTGCGACATACGTGAATTTCCACTAAAAAAGTTTACTAACTTGCAACTTTAGCAGTCTGGAAGTTGATATATAAATGTGGAATCCGATTGAGCCTTGTTTCATGCACTGCAGAATTTCCCTATTTGCGCCTTGGCTGCAGTTGAGCAATTGCACCCACTCACCCGTTGGACATAAATCAATTAATTGCAACAACAACGTCGGAGGCAGGCCAACAAATTGCACATATTTGTGGAATATACACTTCAACCCCAATTTCGCTGGCAATCGAACGTGGCTGGGAGTGATCAGGAGGAGGAGGACATAGGTCCATGGCTCGGAGCACCACCACTTTCCGCCCAAATCAGTTCGCTGAACATTTTCATGTCAAACAAATTGGCCATATTTGCAGCGGTTTCCAAAGGTGTTGACAATTCGATTTGCATACAGACTGTGCTCGGGCGCCAACGGGGTAACGCATTTTAAGAGTAAAAACTCGTTTCTAGATATAAGTAGTAATGATGTCCATAAGTCTGTCTGTTTATCTTTACTTTACATTTTCAAATTGGCATAAACAAAGTCATGTTTTTTTCGCTAGAATTCCCAACTAGTTCTAGCATCCTACCTAATTTCCAGGGAAGCCTAAATATATGCTTAGGCACATAAGGAATACGAGTCTAAGCTAGACTTCCCGACTAATTCTGGCAAGCAACCCATGGTAACCACAACAGCAGAGGTTTCCATTAGTTTCCCGCACCATGCGCCCACTGTACTCAGGGGTGTGCGTGTGCGTCCCGGTGCAATAATCATTCTTCTTGCCGACGCATATTAATTAAGCTACATGCTACCGGCAGTCGGCAGCTGCCGCGCGAATTAATTTAAATGAAATTTAAAAGTCGAATTAGATGTCAACAAATTATAATAATTATGCCGTTAAACGCAGCGCCCACAGCTCTGTCGCCATCTCGCTCCCGCTCCCTGTACCTCAACCTCTGCTCCCACTTCCAAGCGGGCCGTGCAACAAGTTAGCGGTTTGGGCGAGCGAGTCAGCAACAATTGGCGAGCGAATTAAGTGGGACAGAGGAAGGGAGAAGGAGATAGGGAAAGAGGGCGAGCAGAGTGCGTGGAATGATTGTGTAAATTGTAAACTGGCGCACAAATTTGGCCAACAACAACAACAACAACGACCAGAGGAACAGCAACAGCGGCAAAGACAATGCTAAGTGCGCTGGAGCATAACGGCCAACAACAATGTAAACAAATTTAAAGCAGTTTGCGCCCACATCAAAAAGCAGCAGCAACAAAAACAGCCGTTTGGGCATTAAATTAAAACTCCCAAAGCGACGAAAGAGAGAGACAGCGAGGGAGAGCAAGACACCGCGATAAGTAGCAGGCGCAGTACATAAAATATGTAAAAAAAAAAAAAGCGGCACATAATTTGTTAAAAAACAATAAAAGAGAGAAGGAGAAAAAACAAGCCGCAACGAACCTGCCACATGGCGACGGCGAATGACAGAAGAGGCAAGCGAAGAAGAAGGCGCAGAGCAAAGGAGAGCAGCAAACACCCACGGGCCCAGCAGCAGCTGAAGCCAAGTAGTTTGGCAACATTCTTCCCCAGCAACATGTTGCCAGCTATTTCTTATGGCTGAGACTTGTGAGGTGACAAAAAAAAAACATCTTTTCCGTGCATTTTAGCCCCTAGAATGACACTGTTTAAACTAGATCACCGAACTCATCAAAATAATATGTTTAAAAAATTATACAAATTTAAAAAGTAAATACAGCTTAACTTGCTTAGCTGCATCTTGCTGCGTGCATTTTAATCTTTTAATAATTTATTTTATTTTCTAAGTGCCAACATAAAAAGTATTTGAGTGTCACTGAATGAAATGAATCCATAATTGTTTAATTATAATTCCTTCATTAATAATTCTATGTTATCAGAATTTATTGTTCCCCAAGTCCGGCTTAAAATTATTTGCTTTCCGTCAAGTAATCTCGGAATTGAAACTGGGCCTGGGGACTGCTCATTTAGATAAGCTGAGGCAACGAATTGACTCCCGTTTTGGGGAAATAAGTTATGTGATCGGGTAAATCGAAATCAATTGGAGCTGCAATTGAAGACGCTAATTTAATGATTTATACAGAGTGAAAGAAAAGACGGAGAAGTGGCTGGAATTTATGGCTCCGAATTCAAATGCGCCGCATGAAATCCGTTTCTCATCGGATCCAAAATTAACTCGTTGCTGACTTTCTGCTTTTTGGCGAATCGAGTGGATTTGTCTGACGGAAACGCTCTTGGCATGCCAATTAGCATCGGCAGATGCGGGGGAGAATGGAGGGGTCCCGCGGATGGCCATAAATCCCACAAACGATTGCAACCAAAGCCCTGAGTTATTGGGCTTCAGAGTGTCAAATATTTGCACCGCTCTTTGAATAAGTATACACTCATGTGTTCATACATAGTGAGTGCGATTTGGCAAAGTTTCGCTTTTCAAATTTCCAGCTAACCGGACACTCTCGTCGGCTGAGTTTTCAAGGGGAAGCCAGCTGTTTACCCAGCGCCATCATCATTACGCTCGCCGCGTCACATTGCCGGCAGCTGGCACAGCGGAAACTTTGTCCGACGGCCAAGACAAACATCCCCAACTTACGCCTACTAATTCTAGTTACTCACATAGATCAGGCCAGAGTAGTATCTGTCCTTGATGTTGTGCAGCACGGAGGCCTCGTTCAGACACGTTAGCTCGGCCATGTCCTCGACTTTGTCGAACTTTGGCGGATTCATCTTCTGTATGTCGTCGCGTAGGATCATCACCCGCTTGCCGGTCTCGGCCAGCTCCACCTCGACCTCGTCGCCATGCTCCCGCTTAATGCTGGCGGCCACGAAGCCCTGCAAAGAAAGGAGAAATCAGAAAGGAGTTGGTTAGTTGTACATTCTCTGCGGTCGCTACTGGGTCTGGAGAAGAGTGGGAGATAAGCAATTCGCCTGGGTGCCATTTGTTCAGCTCAGCGGGTAGGCGATAAGCACAACAAGTGCAACACCAGATTCAGACTCCGATTCCGAATCCGATTCTGCTGCAGTTGCATGCGCTGCATGAGTCAAGCGCCAGAAGAAGAGCCACTCAGCCTCGCGCTCTCCGAGGGCACAACAACTGCACCCAGTCAAGTGGCCAAGGCAGACAGAAGCAGCGAGCCAACAGAACAACGGGAGGCAGATGCAACTGTCGGTCTGTCGGTCTGTCGGTCTGTCTGCCAGCCTGTCCCCTACTCATCTGCCTATCTGCTCCCCCGATCCCCTGCTCCCAGCTAGTCCACAATCCGCTGCAAGTTCAAGGCGCTGCATTTGACTCAAAGGTGTTACAACAAGGTATTTGGTATTGAACTGTTAGACGAGGATTTACAAAATCTAAATCAGCCAGTGAGTCACCCGTGAGACTTCTTGGGAATTTCCCCTGCCCAGGAATCGGCACGGCTCCTCGAAATTCAACGAAACACAAACATCTTGGGAAAGCTGCGTCAACATTGGAAGCTGTGCCTTCAATTAGAAGTCAAGTGAAACAGCAACAGCAACAGCAACAACAGTAACGGGGAGCAGGGAGCATGACGCGTGCAGCATGAAGCATGCAGCCCGGTATAAGCGGCACATTGACATTAATCAAATCAGGGGCAGCCCGTAATTCAGTCATTAAAGGGTAGAGAGTGAAGTGCCGCCGCTGAAGACCAGAAATGCATTAAAACCAACAACTGCACTGCCGCAGCGAAGCGGGAATAAGCAGGGAACGGGGCCAACAGCAGCAGCAGCAGCAGGAGGAGCATCTGCAACGCATCCCAGCCCAGACCGGGTCCATTAAGTTAAACACGCACACGCCCCAGCGATCAGTTTCGGAAAAGCCGCGACGTGCTCTTCCCTCGCCGGCTGCTGGGCCTGGCTGTGTGGACTGTGCGTTGTTATCTTGGCGCTTTTCCGGTACCAGAGATAAACAGTCATAAGAAAGTCGTTATTCTCGGGGCGAGGCGGATAGGCGGATATGACGGATGTGAAGCCATTTGGACCATGTAACGAGTGCATTTAAATGCCCAGCAATTAGGCGTGCAATCCAGCACTATTAAACACTCTCATCATATGGCCATGGCGAATTTCCTAGGCGTAGTCTAATGGACATTAGGGAATCATGTAGCTGCGATTTACCAATATTCGAGTGCTTTTCGCATTTACTTTCGCCGTGCTAAGATTCGTTTCTGCGACTGTTCCGCCTCCGCCTCCCAGATCTCAGATCCCAGATCCCAGTGCTGCTTCGTCAGTTTTGTGGGCTGGCGCTGTCAGCCCGGCAAAACATTTCCACATAAAAACGTTTGACAGTTTGGACACACCATAAGACTTTACGACGGCAAGAAATACATCGAGACGATGAATAGGAAAATGGTGTAACTGCTCTGCAGGTCGGTCCATGAATCACGATCTTGGAATGCCCACAAGAGATGAATTGGAGTTATTGAGCCACGGAAATTAGCAAGAGTCAGTCAGGCAAGTAAGGCAGCGAGGCAGCGAGGCAGCGAGGAGAGCTGGGGCATATGAGGTCATCAGTCTCGGATTCTCGCTCGAGCATCGAGCATTCCGGGCAATCAGTGGAGCGAAACCAAAGAAAATACAAAGCAACACCTACGAGCAATCGATGATGGGGTAGGAGATGGGGACTGGGGACTGGGGACTGGGGACTGGGGACTGGGGACTGGGGACTGGGGACTGGGGACTGGGTACCGAAGGCATATAGTCAAGTGTGGTAGCCGATCCCGGTTCGACAAATTCGCAACCTTGATCCTGCCAAGGGATCCTCCAACCTGCCAGAAGACGACAGCGACTGCTGCTGCCCGCAGCCAGCGATCTATATTTGCACTCATTATTTACTCTGGCGAGCGAATGGTTTTCGCCAACTTCGCTTGTTTACATTATTCCGAAAATGAACAACTGACTGGGATGGCTAATGAATAGGCAATCCTCCTCCCTCTCCGCAGCGACCTGACGTAGTCCGGAGGCGAGCCAGAGGAACGAGATGGACGGCATGCACGGGATGGGGCCCATACCAATTTGTTACTTTTTTACTTTACTCCTTCGCCTAATCGATCAGCGCATATTCATGTGTACCCACACACTCCGCGGAGGAGGGGTAAGAAATGTATATTACACATTCGACATACGTGATACGAGATACGAGCCGCAGGTTCGTTGACCGTAAACCGGACGGACGAGAGTCGAAAGCTGGCTACGTTTGTCGTCGTCGTCGTAACCGAAAAGACACACACACCGCCAGAACCGAGACCAAGAAGCAGGAGGAGCACAACAGAGCTGCGCAGAGCAGGGAGCAGGGAGCAGAGAGTGGGAGTGGCAGTGGTCACAAACAAAGTCCAAAGTGGTTTCTGTTGGTTATAAATACGAGTAACACACAGACACGCTCGGAAATATCAACAAGCGATATCGTGCGCGAGTGTGGGTGTGCGGGGAAGGGTCTCCGTCGCCCCTAATGATCGCCGGTCGTTACAGTCGATTCGATTCCGTGGCCATGACGGAGGCTAAGCCGACTTCAATTTGGATAACAATACGAAGAGTTTCCAGGTTGCTTAAGGGATCAGGCGTTGGGGAAAGCCCGGAGAACCTACCCCCTCGATAAAAAGGAATATTGGGGAAAGTAAACAGACAAAAGAAATACTTGTTTTACCTTGCAACCGAGTCAAATTCAACCCGATATCGCCAATGCAAATACTATGATTCATGGGCCTGAAATATAAACACCACATGACTGAGGAAAGTATCGGTGGTGATCAGTAAACCAAATTTGGTCGAATGCTAACCATTAACAAAGGGTCCCTTGTGGGCCCCCAGTTCCCAGGTAAACATATGGATTTGGATAGCGACACGTACGCGAACTGACATCCAGTGAATTCCCCTTGCATGGCGCAACCTGGAACAGTTGTTGGAAGCGACCGAGCGGAGTGTTGACACAATTGGCGAATACCCTTTTGGCCGGGTTCGAGTTCGGGTCCGTTCCCGTTAAACCGTAGCTGTAGCTTCAGCTGTGGCAGTGCCAGTATCTGTCTATGTATCTGTATGTGCTGGGCATTCCAGCGGAGCAAAAGTTTGTGTGCTATATGCAAATTTCTTTACATTTCTGCCTGTCTCATGTGTCGACCGTCAGTCAGGCTCTCAGCCTTTTCGTCTTACTGGCGGTACCACCGACCAGCCGACCAGCCGACCAACCGTCTGACAACTCATGACAATCGAGCGTTTGCGAAGCCGTGCCGTTTCGTATTTTTGTGTTTTTATTTCTTGACTTTATCTCTGCTGCGGCTGCCGCTGCCGCTGCTGCTGCTGCTGCTGCTGCCTTTCTGTGAGATTCCATTGTAAAGTAAATGTCTGTTTAAGTGATCGCGTAATTACACAAAAATGTGAAGTTGTTGGCTTTGTTTTCGTCGTTCTTTTTATTATGTATTATGTGAAGTCACCCAAAAGTGCTACCATTCTATTATCTCTGGCAAATAAAGCGATTACCCGAGTGCTAGAGGAGGAGCAAGGGGGCAGGTCGCAGCCGTGGCTGCTAATTTTATCTGTTTAGCTTTATGGCCTTAGAATTAAGGCAGGGCGAGGAATGCAGTTGAATGACACCTGAAAGAAGTCATCTCCCAAAAGGTAAGATTGAGATGAGGGGGACAATCAAAATTAGCAAAACAAACGGCCAGCTTTGTTATCATCTCGCTCCCGAACGATCCAATCCGACCAAAGCTTCGCGATGGATTTCTGGCCCAGCAGCAGTGGGCGCAGAAGCCTCTTTGGGCCAATCTCTGTTCGCTTCCACGCTCGGAACGCTGTTCTGGTTCGGGGTCGGGTGCCACACACACGCAGATCGAACACACAAATACCAGGCCAGAGATTAAAAACTTGTTTGGCCCGTTCCCGAGTCCCACTCTCTCTCTCTCTCTCTCTCTGTCGCGAGGAGTGAGTCAGTGGTCGCTCTGGGCCGGGTCTTGGTCTCGGCTCTTAGTCTGCATGCAAATTGGGAGTACGGCGCAGAGCCTCTTGGCGGCCAACCGTCGCGGATTTGACCAATTCAACCGTTAAATCCCCGCCGGCCGACTAATGCGGTGACTTCAGCATCCACGCATGAATCAGCAGCGTCCGTCGTCGGATGTTTACTCAATTTTATGATCGCGGTGTGAAAGTAATGAAAATTCAAAGGTGCTTTGGTTAAAAATTAAAAATAAACGCCATTGCAATCGTGATTCATGCCCCGATCGATGACTGAGGCAGCCTCTCTGATAAGAGCTCAAAAGGGGGACTAACACTTCGCAAACTGATTAGAGTTACAGGTGAACTTCTTCAGTCCGAACGAGCCAGAATCGATTGGAATATGTCTGGCTGGTATTACTCGACACAATATTAACTAAACAGGCGACAGACACTGCGACAAAGGATTAGAAACGATCGACAATCTAAGAAGTTAAGCCAGGGAATTATTAGGGAAATTGATTAGTTACAGTCGAACCTCTGTATACATAATTCCTGGATGCAGCACTAGCAGGCTTGAGTAGACTTATTTCCTGAATGATCGAATTTAATCGCAATAATATCAAGAGTCTAACATCTAAACGAAAATAGTTTGTTCTAGAGAGGGTCCACTGTGGGTAGCCTTTACGCTCATGTTCGGCGGAGCTATCAATGTGTTTTATGTCAGGTAATTTAGGGCTCGGGCGTGGCTCCCGCACTGAATCAGCCATTGGTCGGGGTGGAAAAACCGGGCCAGGATCAGGCTGTTTGGCTGGCTGGCAGATCTCCAGGTCCTTAGGGAGGGGAGGCGGGGCAAGGTAAACAAAGGTAGACTCACCTGGTTCTCGTGCGGCACCCACACCAGACGCTTCTGTGTCCACTCGGCCTGTGTGGCCGGATCGTTGAACTGGTTGCGCTCCACCGAGAGGTACTTGAGCTCCGGATCGTTGCGATCGACTTCTTCCGACATTTTGGCGGCGGTTGGACCTGTGGCGCGATTTAATTAGTCTTTCTGCTCGTTCCTTTCCGTGGCGTGGTTGTCTTGTTTGTGGCTTGTAATCGGCGCTACGGAGGCTTCACACACTTTCTGTCGGACAAAACAAATCGATGAGAACAATGAGTACGCTGTTTCCAACTCAATTCGGTTATTCCACTGCGGACGGCAACGGCAACGGCAACGGCAACGGCGAACGCGAACGGCGGCCATTCAGATACAATATTTCGCATTTATCTCGGGAGACGCGCGTTCTTTATCTTGGAAGTGCGGCACAAAACGGAGGCGGCGAGAACAGCGGCGCGGCGAGAGTTTCAAAAGGGAGAGCGCAAAAGAAAGACGGAGACGGAGAGAAGAAAAAATATGGCTACACATTTTCTTAAGCCAACGTCAAAGCAGGAACTGGGCAGAGGGAGGGGAAAGAAGAGGAGGAGCAGGAGGGGATTTAGCGGAAAAATAGCGTTACGTTATGTTACGTTACGTAGTTAACCAGTTTGTATTTCCGAAGACTGCAGCCTGCAGCCACAAACACTTTGGAAGCCCCTTCCTGGCTACTCTAATTTCGGCTCCGCTCAGTTTTCGGAGCAGGTATAAGCGCGGCCATCATCCTTTCCTTCTCTTCTCTCTCTCTCTCTTCGCCGTCTTCTGTGCGCTGCTGTTCTGCAACACCGACACACTTGCACGGCTCTCACACAGACACACACACACAGGCAAACAGTCACACACACTCGCGCGTTGCGAACGAAGTTTTCGCATATTTCGCACATAAATGTAGTTTTTTATGCTCCCATTTCACCGCGTCAGCACCGCGTTTGTGCAAATTCAGCCGAATCCGCTGCGAACGCCCGTATTCGTACTGCTGCATTTGTTGCGGCCAGCGGCAGCGTCTCTGCCGGCGGCGGCAGCGTCGGCGTCATGTCGCCGGCGACTTTTGGGCGTTGAGTCTGAGAAATAATTCAACATCTCGATGTTTTTCGCTGTTTTCCGGCCCTTTGCCTGTTTTCCGGCACCGAACGCCGCACCGAAGGCTGCGCCCGAATCGCTGCCGATCAGCGCCTTTGCGTGCAAACCGTGCGATTATTATTTGTTTTAGGCGACAGCTGCACTCCCAGCTCACACCAACACGGCACACACTCACTCACAGAGACTTTGTCGGATTTGGAACTGAACGGTTCGAAAACACGTCCGCTCGGTGCAAGTAATTTTAAATAATTGTATTTTTGATATCAACTGGTGATGTGATGGCATCGATATCAACTAGTGATGTAAGAGATTCTATCGAATAAGAGTTATAGTCGAATAGTCGACGAACGGGCTTACTTTTTGGTATCGTTTTCTCGGACATTTACATGTCAAATCGAAGAATTCGAACCTTATTACCTATTATCTCATGTAGAACTTCTGAATTTGACCCCTTTTAAGCATCGATAAGATACAAATTTCGATTTTTAATAAAAATGCATACATTCATAACAAAAACGGAATTTCTCGATAACGATAAATTATGCAAGCTCAAATATGTGTCTTCAGCAATATCTAAATTCCGAAACAATATAATAATATAATATAATACAATATATAAATATAAAATTTATAAAATGAAATTACTCAATTTAGGGGAAGTAAAAATTAAATAAAATCGTTCCGCAACGATTTGAGAAAATCGCCTTACAGTGGCGGTGAAAATTAGCCGTTCCAGAAGGCGCGAGCCCCGGAGCTGGAACCAGTTATGAACCAGTATCTCCACCAGACTACAGAGCCATGTTAATATTCAAGACATTATTTACAAGGGCCGTGCGGTATTTTCGACGCCAACTTTAAAAAATTAAAATATTGCGAATCTCAGCACCATTCATTTAGCAAAGGCACCATTCATTTCCGCAGACGGAAGTCACGTCCGAAGGATTTCTTTTACTTTTATTTTGATTTTCGCGCGCACATGGTTGCCTGCGTATTTTTTATACCCGGTACCCAAAGGGTTCAGGGGTATTATAACTTTGTGTCATTAATCAAAAACACAAACGGAGAAACATTTCCGTACTGAATTTTTTAATGTAATGTTAAGTGCGATTTCCACGAGTTAAGTAAAGTCCATGGCAGATTCTTAAAAGAATAAACTTCGATCCGTTAAATCGAATGTTAATGGCTGCTTATATACTTAAGACTCGGAAAGAAGTCCGTTGAAAAATCAAGATGTGTTTTATCTAAAGTTGGTTGACCAACGTATCAAGCAATTATTTCATTGAAAAATATCTTTATCATGGATTTTGTAAAATTAAAAATTCAATTTACAGTGCTGGACTATGCCAGTAAATGGTCTGTTATCTTAGATCAGTGTGGTTTACAGTCGCCATTATTCGATGGTACGATAGTGTCAATTCGCCAGTTTTCATTTGAACGGGGAAAAAGCAAATTTCATCGGGGGACTTTATTACTTCTCTCTTTTTAATTTAAGAGAGATTTTAATTAATTATTAATTAATTTTAGGCCCATTTACCCGTTACTCGAACCCCAAATGTAAAATTCCAGGGCTAACAGGAAAATGATGTTGAATTCTATCCAATTGGGTAAATTTCTGTTAATAACAGTCTCGTCCTAACTCTCTTTCCCAATGTATCGCCTTTATTCGATAGTGCGATAGTGCCATCTCGCTCGATATGATTTGAACGGGGCGCAGAAAAACAGAATTCGACGTATTCCAACGAAGGCGGGTGTGCTGCGGAAAATCGTAGGTTCGGGATAAAAATTCGAGCTTTGCCGCAACGCGAAACAGAAAGTGTGCATTTGGAAACTGAAAGAAAAGTGAATTTAAGGCGAGTACCTTTGTTTAAACAACATCGCAGCCAGCCTAATTATTATTTTGCAATTTTGTTTTGATGAAAACTATTGAACGCGCGCGCGTTTCCCTTTGTCTTGACGACAATTTACAGTTATACGAACGAATTTCGGGAATAATGGAATAGTGAAAGAATGGAAACAATAAACAAAATAGTGTGCCTGGCGCCACTCTAAATAGCTCAATGAAGGGACAATTATTGCTGGCAGATTTCTACGAAATCGTTAAGTTCTTGGAAACTGTTTGTTTTGCAATTAAAAGGCAAAAACGTGGTGAAGTGCGAGTAGTGACCTCAGGACGCGCGCAGCATCCTTGGCAATGACGTCATTCGCTGGTTGACCAGTTCTGCGAGTGCTTGTGTGCGTGCTTGCGAATTCGTGTTCGTGTGTATGTGTTGAAATTAGAACGGCAGCGAACTTTGATTTTGGTTTGCATTCACGGGAATCGACTGGCTATATCTGCGTCCCTTAATCACCATAGATTTCGCTGGAGTCTCATGTTTTGTTTATGATTTCTCGATTCCAGGATCTCAAGTGTCGTATGCTGCCCGTGATTTTCGAAGAGAGAGGTGCTCCAGGAACTATTAACTCAGGTAAGCAGCTGCACTTTCCTTGCCCTCGCAACAACTGGGTCAGAAAGCGGATCCCCTGCGCTGGTTTTCCATTGAATCAGAGTCTCCGGCTCTCTGATTCAACGTAAAGTGAGCCGGCTTTATTTTCCGCAAAAAGTCTTCGGAGCAGATAATGAATATTTAATGGGTGCTAAGAAGCGCCGAGCCAGAAGCGGCTCCTCTCGCCAGTGCAAAAAGTGAAACAAACTCACATAAATTAGACTGGGAAATTCTTCAAAGGCACACAGGGATAGTCCGCGACCTTTTTCGGGAGGCTGTAAATAATGAAGGAGTAGACGGGCAGCAGACACAACAGGGCTAACCTTCCTGCCGCAGGAGCAGGACTCCACTCTCTCCCAGGAATACGTTAGGACATAATCAAAGGCCTTTATTGCGCCGTCGAATAACCCGAGAACGCCGGCTCGAGTGGTGGCCGGGGTGGGTTAGGCTGGGTCTGGATAGGTTGCAAGTGGGGGCCGGGGCCGGAGCCGGGGCCTGGGGATGGAAACCGGCAGGAAACCCTGGCACAGACAGCTTTCCTGCTCCGGGAGTCTCGTGACGGGGCACGTTCGACCTAATAACCATACGTTTCGGGGGCCCTTATGACTCCGGAGGGCAGCAAGTGCTTCCGTGTTGCTCGCGAAGGGGAGAAGAATCGATTTTCGATGTTAATCGAGTTGAATACCCTGCGAATTCGGCTTGAGAAGGGCGCTCTGCGCCAAGTCCGTTCTTTGAGCCCTCAAAATCGGTAAAGAACAACTCCAAGATGAATTCTTCTGATAAGCTTCCGAGCGCTTCTATTCCATTTCTTCAATTTCTTCAATTTCTTCCATTTCAGGGGACTCGAACCTTTCCTTTCGTCTCGGTTCTCTGCCATAAAAACTTGTTTTATTTACACATTTCTTATGACTGTTCTTCGCTCCGATAGCCTAGTGATTGCTCTCCGCTCTCCCCCTCGCTCCGATCGCTCCCATCGCTTTTATTTGTTTCTGCGAATTCAGACGGCATTCGAAGTCGATTTTGGTCTCTCTTGGTTAAGTGCTGTGTGATATCATCTTCCAATCAACACCTCTGTGCTAATATCTGGTCTTCCCCTGTTTACCCTCGCTTCTGTCTATGGCGTAATAATCGCACCTCATTACCAGGACGAAATTATGAATTTAACTCGGGAACATGTGGAACTCATTCATGGCCGAACTCGAAAAATATTTGCTTTTCCGCGATGGGAGATTGATATTAAAAATTTCTGCGCTGCGGCAGTAACGGCAAATACCCATCGGTATTTCGAATGTCCCCAGTCGGCACACTCACAGGCACCGAGCTGGCATTGAAATGGCGCCAACTTGGCGTTTGCTCGGCTGACGCCTCCTGGCCTCTTCCTCGTCGTTCTGGTGCTCCTGTGCTGCGCGAGAACGGGTGGGAAACTTATTTGACGCACGCAAACAGCTGGGCCGGAGGGCAAAGGACACCCGCACGAAAACAAACAAATGCTCAAGGAGCAGTAGAGCGGAGGGAACGGAGGGACGAGATGAGAATGGGGCTGGCAGGCAATTGTCTGCTAAGGCTGCGAAGGGGATAATGAAGCTCAGTCAGAGAGGCGGTCGAGGAGGTCGAGGAGGAGATTGGGAAAAGTCGACAGTTAATTCTCTCCGATGTCGTTGCCCGGACGAATCCTGCTGAAGGTCGCAGGACTCGAGGCGGTGCACGATGAGTCATCCTTGCCATTCGTTGTCAGCTCTTTATGGCCCCAAAAACGGCAAACGGAGACATGGGCCGCAGAAACCCGGGGGAACATCGTAAATTTCCCATTGCCAGCAGTTGTTGATTATGAAATTTTATTCGCCGCTCAATTAACTCTCGCCGAGCACGCGATGGCCCACATAGGCGGGAACAAGGCTCCTGGAGACATACTACTCACTCGCTTGCCTATAGACCGATGTCGCCCAGCTGGCTTTCAGATTGCGGTAGGTTGGCTAGATTAGCATTGTTCCTTCGGCCGAGAATGGTGCATTTACTCCGCGGTGGCAGGACAGCAGGACAGCAGGAAGACCTTCAAGCACTCCCGAAAATAAAATCGATTTGGCTTGATGGACAGCAGGCATGAGAGGTCATGCACTCCGCTGCCAGAGGTCAACTCCAGCAGTGTTGATGAGTTCCTGGTCTTGTTAGGGGTTGCCGTGGAAAAGGGTTGACTTGCAGGGCCAAGGGAGCGAGGGAAGCAAATGCTCTACAATTGCTTATTGGATCCCCGAGTGGCACTTTACCTCCCACATTCCGAACTGGGAACTTCTCAATTTATTCGATTCCATTCATTGCCACACTCTCCCAGCTATCAGCCTAAAATCGACTAAATTGGAAATTTTGCACACAATTCTCTTTGGCGACGAGCAGCGTGTCAGCGTGTGATGTCATCAAACCGAAGATTCATATTGAAATGTGTGCGGCATGAGAACCTTGAACCGCCTCCCGCCTCCTGCCTCCAGAGGCACCTAGAGATTATGAGTCAGTCGCTCATTGATTATTTCGCTATGCTCGTGTATGTAAAGAGCTTGGAGCGCCTCCGTTTATGGCGTTTATTCTCCGTTTGCATCTTGATTGGATTAAATTGGATGTTCCATGATGATTGGATGGGGCCGAAGGTAGCAAATTGTCGCAAAAATAATGTCCGAATCGTGTTGGTCGGAAGTCGCAAACTCCCTCTCCTCGTGTCCAAGCCCGAGGAAGTGACAAATAGTTCCAAATCCCATAATCATTAGAACGGCGATGAGGAGCCAAGTAATGAAGCTTAATTTCTGCACTGATGCTGTCCCATTCGCCGGAAGGATTCGGCACGGTCTGTTGACTCACCTCCATGTCACCCGGGAACTGGGATGAGCAGACAATCTGGAGCGAGGCGCAGACCCCAGCACCTGATGGCTGCGACGCCAGTACAACCATCACACACCTTTGGAGAATTCCGTGAATGAATCACGTTCGCTGGGATTTCGTATGCCGACTCCGGCTTCTCTCGCCTCAGCTCCTGTCGAGTGCATTGGAATGAGCTGAGCGTGAGCGAGGCCCTGTGAAGGAGATTCAGCTATGATTCCAATTACGAGGACTGGGACGGGGACAGGGACGACGATGACGCGCCGAGACAAGTACGCAAAAAAGAAAGAAATGGAAAAAGGCGAGGATGCCTGCGAGCCAACTAGCGGCAGCTGCTTCTTCTTGTGGCATTGTCCTCCGCCTCTGAGGCATCCTTGTGTGCCGTGGTGCCACGGAGGGGTGGTTTGGCTCAGTTCTCGGTCTCGACTCGGTCCCGGCGTCTGGCCCTGCTTACAGCATTACACGTTCCCGTGTTTGTTGCCACTCGCAAATCGTGAATCGAGGCTTCTATTTTTCGGGCGGCGCACATCCTGCACATCCTGCAGAGTGGCGAACTGGCTAGCTGGCTAGCTGGCAGACAGGGGGTTGGCACTGGCAAGCGCTTATTTCGTTATTTCGTTATTTTTCGTTATTTTATTATTTTCTATTCCCATTTCTTTCGCTGCTTCGCCTTTGTTGTTCGTCGTCCTCTGTAATGTTGTTTGGTGTGCGTGAGTCGGAAAGTTGAGTGAAAATGGCCTCGGATTGAGCAGGGTCCTTTGGCACAGTGGTGGCTCTAACAGTGAATATATTTACTTTGCTTATAGCTCTCAATTCAATGAGCATCTTTGCAGCTCCATGGGAATTTCATCTGCATTTCCTCTGCGCGGAGCCAAGTGCCAAAACGGAAGCTATCCCAGGCGTTCAGTAAATTTCTGGCCTTTGACTTTCCGCTGCGATTCCCAGGCCCCATGCCACAGATATGCAACCACAATATAGCGCCGCAGGCGCCAGTTGCTGTGAAATTCGTAAACCGCACGTGTCCCGTCCCAGATCGTGGTCCTTTCCTGATCCCTATCCGATGATATTGGTGCCGGTACACCCGTCGCGCGGCGCCCGCCGCCAATTATTTCACATTTCTGTAAACAAACAAAGCAAACAACGAGAGGCACATAAAATAAAAATTAATTTCCACAGAGAAATGGTTATTTGGGCCGACATTTCTCCACGCTTATCCTGCGGCGCTGGTAATGTGGAAACCACCCCACATACCCCGATACACGGCAGGCAGGACCTCCTCGACTCTCCGTTGCGATACATTTTGAAATTGCCCACATTGTTGTCGGACTTATTGGCTGCGCTTCGGGGCGGCTTGGCTCCGCGCCACCCTTCGATTAGGGGAGAAGTCACATGGCCTGCATCCTGGCCATTAACATACTCGACACTCTCACACTTCCGAGGCCGCGGTGAGTCCTTCTCTGAAGTGGATTGCGTGCCTTTGAGCGCTCTCTGCTGCTTGTTGCTGATTCTGGAGAGTTTATGGGCTTTTTCCAAGTGCAAACAATCTACCTCTCTAATAAGTTCGTGTGCACGAAACCTCAAGTTTCCCATAAACTTTCGGCGAATCTGTGCGTGAAGTTCAAAGACACCTTTCTCCTTTCACAGGGAAACCCTTTGCCCGCCACTTTGAGGCACATTCACCCGACTATTACTTCCAGCATCGGCAATGGAAACGGCTTTGTGTGGCTGCGCAATTCAAAGACGCAATTCAAATGCCGACTTTTCACTTTCCTTCGAGGGTGAATCCTGCAAGGAAGGCAGAAAGTAGAAAGGATCCGCTAGCCAGAAAAGTTAACGCTAAATTTAAAATATACAAAGGCTCCCCTCTCTGGCGGGGTGTATGCACAGCTGTTGCCCGTCGGAGGGGGAGTGGGAGTGGGAGTGCGATTCCAGATTCAGGTTCAAGTCCAAGTCCAGACCCAGCCCCAGACCCAACCTGGAGCAAGCAAACTCCTGCGCGTCTTAACTCACCGACACAAGCGAACAGCGTGCGCCCGAGGCAGCGAATTCGATATGCCCGACCTCAGCTTTTCCTCCTCCTGCTCCTCCTCCTCCTCCTCTCAGTCCAGCCCTCCATCCTTGCTGAATTGCATTTTGCAGATGGAATTTATGAAGCCTCGACCAAGGTGAGCCCCACGATTCGATTTGAGCTGCGGCAGCTGCTGATAAGGAACCAGCTTAAAGCTACCCCGAAAGGAGCTCTGAGGCTGGAGCTGGCGCTGGAGCTGGAGCTGGAGCTGGAACACGCCTTCCAGATCCCACACAAGCCAGGGACAGGCATAACGAGAGGGAGAACGTACTGGGTATTAGCGATAAGTGCTTGACAACAACAAATGCCAGAGTGACAGCACAACAAGGGCATGGAAAATGTCCCGGGAACAATGGAAAATCAATAGACGGTCTCTACTAGCTGGCACTACACGCAGTTTGGTTTTGAAGGTATCCCCCCCGAGCACGAGTACCCTACTGGCTTGTGTTGGCGCCATGTCATGTCAGCAAGTGTCCAGTGTTTTGGCTCCTGCCTTGCCGCTTGATGCGGGGCACTGCCTGTGGGTGTAGTCCTGCCCCTCGAGGCCGCCGTTGTTGCAAATTAAAGGTACAGGATACATAACCATGTTACACAGACAGCTCTCTCTGGAATGGAGTCGCTCTGACCGTTCCAATTTTCCATGCGGCTGGCCTCCGATTGTTGCTCTGCGAAAACTAGGCGGCTCTGCTGGCCAAGAGTCCTGACTGCCCGTCAGTAGTCCCCTGTAATTGGCTGGGTGGCCAGCCGGAACTCGGTCCTCTCCTGGCTAATGGACTGGGTCACTGCAATTGTGTGGTATTGATTTATGGGAAGCGCTCGAGGAAAGGGGCAAGCGAGCTGATTGAATTGGTGGTTAGGTCGGCGGCAGAAACCACAAATCAGAGTGGAGACCTCGCTTGAATCTACTAATTCTAGAAGGACGTTCGGACCATCAACACTGCACACGAGTCTTATCTTGCACTTTGTCATTCTGCCTGCTCAGCTGCTTTTGTCAGCTCCTCCAGCCCCAGCCCCAGCCCCAGCTCCTGCCAGCTCCTGCCAGCTCCAGCCTCGCCCAGAACTGGCGAGGAGAGAGTATCGTATCACTTGTGGTGTGCCACATTTCTAAGCGTCTGCTGCGGACATTTACATGGGATCGAGGGCTGTTTTCGGAGAGCTTGCGGTGCGATTTGGCATTCCAGCTGAAACAGAGGCTGGCGCACATACTGGCACACACTGTCGTCTGTCGGCTCCAATTAAAATGCCGTTTGTCTGATTCCGGGTTCTGTTTGTCCGGTTTGGATGTCTGCATCGACGAGCAGCGGGGCTGCGGACTGCGGGGCAGCGGGGCAGCGGTGCAGCGTAATAATGGACTTCCTCTGGCCTCCCCCGGACAGTGCAAGCAAAAAGTATGGCGCCAAGCAATCAAGCCAAGCCGCTCGACAAACATCTGCATCTCTGCCAGATAAGCGATACGCGGGCGTATCTGCCATCTGTAATTATACTCACGGCGAGGCGGCCAAGCCAATTATCGCCACCAGGGGCTGGGTCTGGATCTGGATCTGGGCCTCATTACTCAGGAACAGACTTCAAGGTGCGTCAGTCTGGTATTTGGTTTCGTGGCCGTTTAGCAGGCGAAAACTGACCACAAGTCAGTCCCTGTCAATCAGTCGGCAGTGGGAAAGAGCTGACCTCAAAAAATATGAACTCTTCACACCTTAAATGGCCCGCCGTGAGGCCTAAAGACTCGTTTACCTGCAACATTATGGCATTTTATGGCCTGGCCATTAAAAATACCTGCGGTTCCATAATTAATTAGCAAATATATATATTTTATAGTCCTGCAATTTGACGGCCGTAGTCATTCATTAGGGGATATGGGTCACGAATTAGCCGAAGAGACACAGCCCGTCCTCCTATCACAGATTAGGAGGACTTAGACAAAGGGCTTCCTATCCTCGCACCGCCTCCCATAAGTCCCGATTTCCTCTAGGCGGCCCCTTTGTTCTAGCGGATTTTGCGGAACTCCCTGCCCTCTGAGTGGCCCCACGTGCAGCGAAGATTACGCTTGTTGACTTTGAGCCGCAAACTGGTTTCGTCTTACCTCTTACCGGGAAGCTCTGGGAAGCGGTGCCCAGTGCCAGTGCCAGTGCCACATATGCCACACAGGCACACAGGCGAGCTCACGGACAGGAGGGACTGCCGCTGCAATTAGTCTGGCTCAAGTCGTGCCTAACGGTAACCCACTTTCCACTTTCCATGCCCCGCTCCCTCATAACTATCAGTTTGTTGTACTCCAATCTCTAATCGCATCAAGCGCATGAGATTTGGCGTCGATAGTGTCGGCTCAAGTGATAGATTACCATGCGCAAGCCGCTCTGGCCCCTCGGTGCATTTTTCATCTTTTCATCTTTTCGTGAGCGTTTTGCGGTGGCGGCTGCTTGCCCGAATATCTTGGGCTTGGGGAGGGAATCTCACCTTTAATGGCTTTTCAGTGTTTTGGCCTGTTCGTTAATTAACATCGTCACATCGAATTCCAATAAGTAATAATATATTTCGTTGCCTATTTGCAGATTAATTGGCTTTTGGAGTGCACACAACCGACTGGTGAGTTGATACCTCTGTCTTGGCTAGGAAGTCGTACAAATACAGCATTGCAAATGATCCAGAGTATATATAGTCACACTCACCATATAAAACAGATTGTCCAGTGCAGTAATCATCCAGCTGACTCCCTCGAAAGCCTTCCCAGCTATCCTGTGTCTTCTGATTTGTTGCCCAACTAATATGTACAATGCTTAGCTTCGGCGGCCATAAGTGCGTTGCAAATCCATTTACGGCTGGTTTCCAGTCCTCCTCTTGGAGGTGGACCTGCTGCGGCACCTATTCGCACCGTCTTTGAGCAAACACCATCTGGGGGTCTGTGACAGCGGCTCCTTGTAGGGCTGGGAGTGAAATGTGCGTGGATGGACTGCTGCTTACATAACTTGAGCAGTCAATTAGGCAGGGAAGCGACGGGCTTGAAACGACTTCATTACCGTCAATCTTAATTGAAAAATCATCGGAACTGCTTATAAATTCAGTGCGAAGATGCCCTTCCAGCGTCTCTGGCGATGATTTGCGATGCTCCGTGGCCGTGGCTGCGCCACAACTTAAGTGGCCAGAGTTATGAGACAGCCTCCCAGCAAACAAGCTGCGGATAGAGACTTGCCTATAAAGTGGCTGCGATCCAGCGCTTGTATCTGCCTCTGCATCTCTATCTGCGGCGGGATATCTGCATCTGCATCTGCATCTGTATCTGGTTCTGGTTCTGCATTTGCATCTCCGTCTGAATGGCTTTCCCAGCTTCTCTGGCTTGTTTCTGTCGCGTTTTGTGCCGAGCAAATTGTGGGCAATCATTGTCAATTTACAGTGCACATGGCAGAATGACTTGGCCCCTGGGCAGTGCGCACTCTGTGAGGATAAACTCCGCCCGGCACACCGGAGCAGTTCCCGGCAGCCAGGCCCCACTGCACCCGCATGTCAGTCATCTCCAGCGCACCTTGAACTACAACTACAAGCGGTGGCGACGTCGTCGGCTACTACTGGCTCTGACACTGGCATGGCGACGTCGTCGCTGCTTTCCTCTTTTTGTGGGACACTTATCCGAGCTGTGAGATCAGCCCGGGCTCCGTTGCTCCGTGGCTCCGTTGCTCTGGGGTCGTTAGGTTTGTTTACCTTGTCTGCGAATTGGCGAGCCCTTGCTCCCCACTCCCCACTCCCCATGCCGCTTACATATTTTTACTTATTTTATTATGTATATTCGGCTGGCGAGCAATTTGTATTTTTTGTGCGTCTGCTTTTGGCGTTTACTTCGTGCATTTGTTTTGAGCGCTTGTCCCGGTCGCTACAACGTTTATTGCTTCCATTTATGGCTATTTGTTTTGCAGCTTTTTGTGTGCGAAATAATTCAAATTGGTCGAATAAATTGGATAGTGAGCCGAACCCCTCACAGGCGACAGCAGCAGCTGGGCTTGTGATTAATTTACACGGCGAGTCGCCTTGCATATATGTATCCAGATATGCGGTCCGTTTTTCGTGTATTAAATCTCAATGAAGACATTATCTGAAGTGCCCAATATGAAGATGTGCTCTCCCAGCAAGCACTGAGAGCATGTCAATGCAAAGCCAGCTTCTTGGCTTCTTGGCTTCTTGGCTTCTTGGCATACAGCTAGAGTGGCTCTGACCCACTGCGAGCAGCCGAAGTGCGTGGCGGAGCTCTGCTCTTGATGTGGAGTAGGTTGCCCGGGCAGGGAACACCGCTTATCGCGTTTAACGCCCCGTATCACCGCAGAGTGCACCCTCGCACCTCCCACGACCTCGGAACCAAGAAGGCCCGCGTAGGGCAGAAGCCTCTACTCCGGCGGAGGAGCAGTTACAGGCCATTAGGTGCTCGCTCGCATCCATGGGATGTTGTCAAACGATGTCATCAGCAGCAGCATGTCGATGCCAAACATGGAGCGTCGGCAATTGCATTTCATTTAATGTCAAGTGTCTGACACACATTGCAGCCCTCCGCCGCCGTCCCGCCGCCTCGTTGCAGCTCGTATCTGGCAGATCATCGGCGATTATGGCGCTGGCGAACCTTAATTAGAAGTGCAGTGACTTCACTCGGACCCAATTATTTAATTACCCGGGCGGGCGATCTGCAATTGCAGCGGGCACTGGGTGCGGAATGCTAATAGGAATCCGCCAATCAACTTGGGCGAGGTCCGAAGGAGCTCCTCCACCTGCACCTGCTGGCCATTAGTGGCCTGAGTCGGCATGACGCTACCACTTCAATTGCGTCCATATTTGTGCTAATCGTGCTCTACATTCTCATTGTCCAACGGGGCGCATGCTTTTGCAAATTGCTTTCGACTTCGTCGGGGTCACAGGCGCTTTTCATTAGCATTTGCTGAAGCACTAGGTAGATTTTTATAATGTATAGTACTTGGAATATTAAGAGTTATATGTTCTTGGGCTCCCTGCTTTTATCTGAAAAATTGTATGCATAGATAAGCAAATTTTAATAGTGGCTGACCTCACTGACGGATATGCTCCATAAACCACATAACCGAGAGATACATGGCACAGAGACGCACATTAAACTAACTGCAAACGCGAATTAAATTGCTAGAAATTGAAAGTGACACAGAGCAGTGCTCGAGCTTAAATTCCGCTGCAGGCCATTTAAAACCTAAAAATGGAAGTGTTCTTCTATTATAACAAATTGCGACGGATTCGCAGCACAAAACTGGAGCAAAAGACGACTGAAAGCGGAGAGGGCTTGGCTAACGAGACGAGGCATATTACCAGAGTAAACAGAGAGGGTTAAGCCATAACGAAATGCAAATTGCCAGCTAATTACTGAAAGGGAACGGGCAGGCCTCCTTAAGCCGAAAGTATCAAGTGACAAATGTGCAGAGTTAGGGCCAAGGCGGCGACACTCCAAGTTGGATACGAGCAGGGAACCCTTATGAGTGAAGTGCCTTCTGATGGCCACTTTAATTAATTTACAAATTGGAATTCTATGACAGCAGGCAGCCCTGATTGAAACCGCACATCATGCAGCCTATTTCGACGGCCTGTGTACATTCGGCAACGGAATTTGTGCTTTCAGCGAAGCTCGAAGGCTTCGTCGTGTCATCACTGGGCGTTCTGAGCGATGCTCGACGGTTATTGATGGCCCCTGTCAGAAGTCATTGCCAAGAGCTGGGCAAACACTTGTGGGAGACGACGACGGTGGATGTGGATGAGCTGCTGCCGCCACATCCATATAGTATGTACACTCCATCCATAATGAGCGGGGCACGCGATATGGCTGTTGGACAGGTCTGGCGGTCACTGGTGCATCGCCGCATCCCAGTGCAATCTGGTCTTGCCTCTGTCTCTGTCTCTATCTCTATCTCTGGAGGTGCGTAACCCGATGCCTCTCCTCCTGTCAATGAGGTGCTAATGGAGGCTCCTCCGCGTGCCGTCGCGGCATGCTGCGTTCCATGCTCCACTGCTCCAGCTCCAGCTCCAGCCCGAGCTCCAGCTCCAGCCCCAGCTCCCGTCCAGAGCCTAGATGTACAGTTACTTCTAGAGTTGATGTGCTAGCCACACTCGCCGCATTATGAGTTATTACGATAAGTATCTGCAGCTTCCTCAACCACTTCCTTCAGCCATCCCCGCAGTGTGCTCTTGATTTCGAACGTAATCCGAGGAAGCGCACATCTCCGATAGAGTAGAAGTTGGAGAAGATGTAGTGCGGTGAGCACCGATACGTGAGAAAACATTTACATGCCACGAAGGGTCGGCAGTAAAACAAGTTTCCTCGGCCAGATCTGCATCACGTACCCAACATATTCCATATCTAACCCCATTTTAATAATTAATTAACCAAATTGCTAAATAAACGGCAGCTGCTGTGGAGCTCGGTAATGGATGAACTGGATGGACAGAAGTGCCGGCAATTGCCAAGGTCTGAGCCAAAGCTGGCTGGCTGACTGGCTGGCTGACTGGCTGACTGGCTGGCTGCCTGGCGTGTTCAACAATAGATAGAGATAAGCCCCGCTCACGCAATTCAAACTGCTGGAAGAACAATACTTCATGTATACACAATTTGGAGATACATTGTGTGCGGTAATTACATTCTTTACTCGGGTTCTAGGCCCCAAACTCGATTCGCGATATGTGCTATGAACAAATGCTGACAGATGCTGTTATTTATTCCAGCTTAGAAACAGGCAAAAAGTGTAGCTGGATACTCGACTCGGAATATTGCGCAAAATGACGCCATGAAGATAAATCTAAAAGCGGACTGAGAGGCCCCCAAGTGACCTTGATATTCATCATATTTTATAGGCTCTGATTTACATAGACACCCGACTTGAGGGGGAATATTTGAATACAGAGCCAGAGCCCATGATCAATCAGATCCAAATCAAATATTCCCCCGGCCAAGAAGAATCTTCGGCTTTGGCTGAGTCGCAAAACCAGTTCAAGTTGAGTTTTCCCTTCATGGCTCTTGTATTTTTGGCGGTAACAGTATGGGATCAGCACGTGGCTTGCTGGCTTTTAGAACGCTCAGCAGTACCGGTTTTAAACCGTTTTTTATTTCACTTTTTTGCCTGACCAGTATAGTATGTGGTGCTTTGACGATGACGTAGCTCCGAGCGCCCGGAGCACATGTGGTCTGCTCTCAAACGGCCCATGACCAATCGGGGAAACTGCGCCATCCCAAGTGGGGTCAATGTTTCCACCGCGAGAAAGGGGAGAGCAGCGACGCCAAAGAATCTGAAATAAGACCAGCAGAGAGCCGAAATTGCTCTGCCGGAGATGGAGCCTGTGAGGGAAAATCGCGCATTAAATTATTGAATTCAATTAGTTTGCCTTCAAGAGCTTCGAGTGGCTTTTATCTAGTACCCTTACTTGGGTCGTCGCTTCGTGCATAATTAAAAACCAATTATAACGAATTACTGTCAGATGTGGCCCTCTCCTTTGGCCTGGCCTTGTGCGGATGGGTATTGGTTCCCCATGAGTGGCTCGCTCCCAGTCCTCGACATGCTGCCATACATCTTAAGTGTCGATCAACGGAATTTATTTCCACATAGGGCCATCTTCCACGTTACATTTGCCATTGCAACAGATTTAATTGGGAACAGATCTAGGTTTTCAGCTGTATTAAATGTTTATTTCAAGTTTCCATCATTTTACAGAAGTTTTTGGAAAACTGAGTGTTAAAAATATTCATAACTAAGCCAAAACAGCCTTAATTTCAAATCGGAAAGCGGTTGTATGTTAGTTTTTATTAGGTCAATTAATCTGCATATCGAGTTTAGAAATTTAAAAAAATAAAATTTTTTCCAATTTTTGACAATTTTAATGATGTAACCCCTTATAAAATTTTGAAAAATTGATCAAAATTTTATTTTCTATTTTTTTAAATATTCTATTGCTAAATAATCGGAGTTTTAACGGCGAATCGGAAAATACACGGCATTTGGCTATAAATTAATTTTTGGCCATAATATGCTCTGCAGAAGACCTCAAATATTCGCATTTTTGAGTCTTTAAGTCGGTATATTTACATCCATATATATATATAATTTCAAATCGGAAAGTTTATTGCTGTAACTTTGAACCGCATGCCGTAAAAGTATTTTGTATATTTATGAAGCATCAGTTCAGTTATTGCGGCTCACAAAATGCTTTTTTAAACATTTTTCACGCTTAATTGCCTTGAATGCCGCCACTGAGAGAGCTCTGAATTAAAATTGATGACAAATTTATTAAGCATTACGAATTAATTAATTAGCCGCTCGTTCGTTTGCCTAATTTGGATTTAATTAAATATTTCCGTATTTTTCTCATGCATTTTTTACCCTATACCCCATTTAGTATGCGTTTTTCGATATTTCGACACTGTGTATTTAAGACTGGTTTAATTTCTAAATGAAAATTTATGAGCTCGAAATTTGCATCGAATACTGAAAAACTTGATAACTTCTGAAAGCCAATTGAAAGCAGGGTTGATTGAGCATAAACCAGTTTAATATTGTATAACCAACCAGTTTCCAGCCTCGACTTGAGCCCAGTTTCCCAGCATTATGGGAAACAATATCAGTTTAGACAGTCGCTCAGTCTCACTCAGGTGGTAATTAGTGGCTGGCCAAGAGAACGACACCCCCACCTGTTAACTAACGAGTCGATCGATCGATTGGTCCATTAAATTAATTGAGTGTAGTGGAAACGCTTTGCAAACAATGTAAATTCGAGCCGTCGAAGGGCTCTGCCCTGCTCGGACGCGGGGCACCCCTGCCACTGCCCACCTTTGCTGTCCATTGTCACGTGCCTCCCGTGCGGGCTGCAGCCGATTTAATGGCCTCGCCAGCCGGTAGCCGGCCTGCTCCAGACGCCCTAATTGATGCAACATGCAAATGGGCAGGCCGGTCGCTTGGCTGGGGATTGGGTGGATAGGGGTGTGAAAACTTTGGGCAGAGTTTGCGCCATACGCAGCTGGACAAACAGCGTGGCCAGTGGAATGAATCTGTGAAGTCAGAGCTCGAAGTATTCCCCACATAAGGCGTTAATCAAGCCGCGCTCTGTATACCCTTACAGTTAATAGCATTAGGGGTTTAATTTAAACTTTAAACAGGTGTAGGGATGTAAGAAAAACTTAATGCATAAAGTACTCAACCCATCGCCAGTAATCACTGACCGCGATCTCCGCAGGGCATTCCCGAGTAGACCAGCCCTGAGTTTCGGTCAGACGGAGCACGTGTTCTAGACTGCCCGCTTATCTCAGGTTGCTTTTGCTGGCCGGGCTCTTTAATTAAGTTAACAACTGTTTTTGTAGTGCAGCGCTGGCAGCAACAAGCAGCCGCATGGTAATTTCCCTCAGCAAGTCTCGTTTGTTTCTTTCGGACACGAAAACGACTTGAAAAAGACCGACTGCCACAAACTGGCTTGGATCTGCTAACTTGCTTTGGGCCGTGCTTGGCTGGGACTCAGAACTGGGCTCGGCGGAGCACGAACAATCGATGGCGTGGCGTGGGAGGCACACCGCCGCGGCGTCACCTGCTGCCAGATGCCAGATCGGTTGCGAATTAAAAATCTAATAAGCAATTATTCGCGGGAAATAAGATTTGCCTTGATCCCAGCGCGGGCTCAGCCGGAGCTATCAGATTTCAATCTTGACTAGAGCTTCGCTGCCGGACGGGTCAGTCAGTCAGCGAGTGAGGAAATGCCAGAGAGAGCCGCACGCAAGCCGAACTATCAATTAAGTCACCAGGGCAATGGAAAAGCCCCAATTGAGCTGAAACTACTGCAGGCAGGATTGCGGACATACATTGTTACCCAGGTATTCCTCCATGCAAGCTGCAAGTATTTATCGAACTGGAGTAATGCCATTATTCAATCAGCTTTTAATTAGGCTGAGAAGAGAGTGTACTGGCTAGTTGTATAAGACAGTTATGCCTTCGAATGCATCGCTGACTATCTCCGACTGGTGGTTAATTGCTTAATCAATGTGAAGGAAATGCTTGCGATTGATTTTGCAAGCTTGTTGCCTCAGCTGCAGTCTGCAAGTTCCACTCTGAATGAACATAGACCGAGATTCCAGGTCACTTTAATTCTCAATTCTTTAACCCATGAACCTCGGGGCAATTGTAGTGAGAGGGCCTCGCGGAAAGCTCTGATTTATTGTCTAGATTCCGAGAATAACCCACGAAACTTTAATGTCTCGTGAGTAATTGAATTTCCCCAACGTCCACATCAATTACCGAAAAATCTGAGAGTGAGTTTGGCCTTTATTCACTTATTCGGCTGCATTCCCATGCTCATTTTGAGGCAGCATCACGTACCGGCGTTTGCCGGAAAAGTTTGCAGGCCATTACGGCTTTTTAATGGTTTTCTAATTAATTTCTGTTACAAGTATTCCAAGGCGAGAGCCCAAGTGCACTGAACTCTGCCACTTGGCTGGCGATAATCAAGCTGGCGAAGTGAGAAATCAAGTGTTGAAGCGTCCGGACGCCGGATCATTGTAATGTCAAAGTCATAAAGCACGGTGTCCAATTGAGCTGATTGAAGCGCGGGTCGGGCCCTTATAATGGGATTGAGAATGGGAATATGGATATGGGAATGAGACCCAGAATCCGGAATGGGAGTGGTTGGGACACCAACTATAATTCATATAATTCCTAGCCACTGGCGGCTGAAACAATTGTGTGCAACCTCGCGTCGCATGTGCATGAGCATGAGCATGGGCAGCGGCAGCGGCAGCGGCGGCAACAACTTGTTGCAACTCTCGTGACCATGAGGGTCAGAGTCAAAGTTCAATAAAATCCAATTAAGGCGCCGCAGTGCCCGTTCCCCTCCTGGGACCCCTGGAGCCCGCAGACCTTCGCCGGCCCTGTTGCTCGTAAATCTAAATAAACCTGCAACCTGCAACCTGCAACCTGCAGAGGAAACTGAAAACTAGAAAGCCGAAGACAAAGTTGCAAGCCATGTGATTTAATAAAAGGCCACGTGAACTTTCACCGGCCTGGCTCCGGCTCTTTCTCTCTTTCTTCTCCACGGCTCCTCCCCGAATCCCCGGCTGGATCGGATTCCGCGCTGGCAGAGAGCTCAATTGAATTAATGCAGGGTTCAGGGTGCCGGGGGCAGGGTGCAGGGTGCAGGGTGCAGGGAGGAACTCCAGCTATGCTGGGCCTTAAATAAATTATTTCTCCACTGACGTTGCCTTCGCCAATTTGCCGGGTCTTCGGCCCGCTATTTTTAGCATATTTATTGCATGCGCAAAAACAGGCCAACAATGCGGTCGGTCGGTCGGTCGGTCGGTGACCAGAGGTCAATTTATGCCTCGAAATGTGGATCTCCATAAACTGCTGCCTCCGGCACCTCCGCACCCGGGCAGAGTTTTTATGACAGTTGCTTCCGGCGTTGGGCGGTGGAATGCCAAGAGCTATTCCGCCTCAAGTGGCAAGAGCCACAAGAGAGTGCGTCACCGCAGAATGCCTTACTTACTCACCAAGTTATCCGGAAGGAAAGGAGTCGAACTCGTTGCAGAGAGTGCAGAATTCGCAAGACTCGCGTCAGATGGAAAGAGTTCTTGTAATCGTGTAAGGCAAACATGCTCTGGTCGACATAATGCCTCAGTGTCAATGCTAGCCGCCTAGCCCATCACTCACGAGTCGTCGGACCGCTCCAGCTAGCACAAAGCCAAGAGCTGCTACTCCTCCTTTCACCTCTCTGGAGCTGCTGGTCTCATGCATTATTTAAATTTTGACTCACGGCACTTAAACTCCTGACACTCGAAAGTTACTTGGCCCCGACCGTTGTCCGCCGCTTGTCGCAACTTCGGCTCGGCTTTTGAAACACTATCACAATAACACATCATTTGTCAGGGCAAACAAATGATGTTGCATGTAACCTTATCATCTCGTATCCGTTGTAGACAGTGGCTTGAATGCCGGACACCTAGGGTCAAGCGAATCACCTCGGGGAAAGCTGGGGGAGCTAGCGGCAGAGAGCGACACAATGGAACATTGCATAGACGAAGACACACTGCCGACATGCTGTAGTAGATGTCCTTTGCACTCGTAGCCGCAAGTCCTGCATGCCCGTGTCCTGTTCACAATGCTTGCTAATGAATAAACATGGCGTCCGTCCACTCCTGGCGCTGCAGCAAGCCTTTGTGTCCTGCCCCGCTTCTTGCTCCCAACAATGAAGTTATAAAGTTACGTATACGCCAGGCGCCCGCACGAAAGTTGAGCAAACAAGCGACAAATTTATTGGGAATACTCTGCTCTCCATGGGGACAGCAAGCAGACATACAGCGTGTTCGTCCCCCTCCCCTGGGTCTGGGGCGGATGGACAGGTCTGTGATGGTGTCGGCGACATTGATGCCGCTAATGACTGGGATGGAGAAGAGTGGAGATTCCCCCGGAGCCGGAAAGCTGTTTGGCGCAGACACGCCCACTTGTTCGAAAAAACAACAGATTGTTTATAGCCCTTTAAGCTCTTAATGGGACGCCCGGCGTGTAGGGGACTCAAGAGGCGACCATGTGAACTTCCGCCTTGTCTGGTTGGCACAGCCCAGTCGGGTTCGCCGACACAGCGAGGAAGGACATTTTGGAAACAGATTGTTTGTATTGTTGAGGGGGAAGTTAGTTGAAAGTCACTTAGAGAACTTTTTGTGGGAAGAGTGGCAGCTTAATTTCCGGACTTACACTTTGTCAAGTGGCTGAGAGATGTACCAAAGTAATTCCTGCTCTCTATTCCTATATGCAGATATTTTCCCACCTCATCTGGGCACAAACTGAAATGACGAGAGTCACAGTCCCACTACAACGAAGTACAATCAGCAGAATGGCCTCAACTAGTAGTTTAATCGGCTTCAGCTGCCTCTTGGTTCTCATCCAAGCGCTGGTTCCCGCGCAGGCTGCTGTGCACTCGGTGTTCACCCACAAGAATGCCTCCTCCTCCCTGGGACAGTTGGTTACCTCGAGCACACTGGTCTGGGAGAGCTACGACTCCAAGGACTCCACGCAGCTACAGTTTGCCGTGGAGGGCGGAAAGTACGTCACCGAGGATGAGCATTATCCCATCTACGTGTGCCGTGTTCCCATCGACGGCTTCCAGGTCTCCGGTCACACCGAGAAGATCCTGCAGAGGCACGTCTGCGTGGCGGCCCACTACAAGCACGGCAAGTACGACAACTTCGACGTACTCATGAACAAGGGTCACCTGGGAAAGGTTGGTTGGCGCCATTGGCGCAAGTTTGATGCCGGAGTGCCGGTGGGCGCCATCCGCATCGGAGACGACTCCTACATCGGACGCCACAGGGCCTCGCATGAGCCGAATAAGGATGGCATTGTCACTCACTGGGGAGCGGACTTCAACCTGGGTCACTTGGAGCCCGAGGGCCTCGGAAAAATCCGGGTCATTGAGAATGAGCGCGAGAAATACTACGTCGATGGGGAAGTTCTCGTCGAGACGGAGCCCTTCCGCTACGAGCTAAGGGACATTAAGCTGGACCGCCTTCGCACCGATCTTCGAGAGAACCTCACAGAACTGGGTAAGTCGAGAGTAAATTTGAGGTGAGCAAAATAATTGAGAGTCTACATTTAATTCACAGCTACCAGGAGGCTGGAAAATCTGGGAGACAAGTACAGCACCGTGGAGACCGTTCTTAGCTACAGCTTCGACTACAAGCAGAATTGGGGAAACCACGAGGGCGTGGCTCGAGGTCTGCCCACCAAGATATTTGAGAAAGATGTGTCCGTTCCAGCTGAAATCAACTGGGGACTAAAGCATGGCGAGAGACGATCTGAGAACAAGGCGGTCCACACTAAACTCTGGCCCGGCACGGCCATAAATGTTACGCTGCGCGGCAACTATGTGACCCTGGAGGCACCCTACAGTGGCAAGCTCTTTGCCTTCTACTACGGCAGCGATGAGAGTGTTTCCCGGAAGATCAGCGCTGAGGCAAGATCCTAGGCCCCTCGGCAAAGTCCAGTTCTAACATTCTATTTCCTTCACTTACAGGTCAGCAAGAGCTACTTGAAGGATGTGAAGCTGGAGTTCAGTCCCGTCTACTGGATTGAGAATGGAACTCTTGTGCCAACAACGACAACCACAACGACAACATCCACATCGACCACGACACATGCCACCACGACCAGCACCAACGAGCCCACACCAATCCACGAGCCACCGCTGGTGCATATGAAGGATAAGGGTGTGCAGCACTCGGGTCCTGACACTCTGGAGAAGACCCTGCATGACTCACCGTCCAGCAACGAAGTGAACTCGCACGAGGCGCCGGAAAACATGTCCTCGAATCCCGGCAAGGACGTGGCGCTGGCAGGATTCGGGGTGAACGCAGCAGGCTCGATCGCCGCTGCTGGTACGACTTGCATGACGCTACTTCTGTCGGCTCTCCTGAGTCTGTAGATGGATTTGAGCTCCGGACTTAGCATAGCGTTTAATTGTTGTTGTTGTACCTGTTGTACCCGTCTTTGAGAGCGAAGAGAGCGAAGAAATACGCAGATAGGCAGAAGGAAGGAAGTTAGGCATATAGGAAATAGGAAACCCCTAGAACTGGGAAGATTTTGGCGTGAAAGCGGAGAGCAAAAGTTGATATTTTTTATACTTGTCCCCAGGCTTCTTCTATAAAACGCATGCAATTAGCGAAAGAAACGGTAACGATACAGAAAGTAAGCGTAATACATTCCTAAACAGAATCCCTCACAAACGGAAATAAATCAAAAGTATAAGTTAAAAAAACATATATATACAGATAAATATATATACTTATATGCAAGTATGTATACTGCATTCGTGTGGAAATATTTTAAACATGTTTAATTTGCGTTGCAAGACATAATGTTCTATGATTTCCAATGGCTTCTCATTTTGCTAGTAGATAAGAGCCGTAAGGAATAACAAGTAGGAAAGGTACTAAAATTGAATTGACCATTGATTTAGGGATGATATTATAAATCGCGTTCTATAATACGATGTATGTATATGTCTAAAATGTAAACCTATGTAAAACATAAGTACGAGTATGTATGTATGCTATTGTGTAAGTGAAACACTCCAAATATGTAAATTAGAAACTATTTCTTTAAACCCCTTGAATATAATATGATTTGCTATGTTCATTTTTCCATGTTTTAGTGAGTCGATTTAGCCGATTCTAAACCTAATTCGCTTTATTTTGAATTGAATAACTTCGAATGAGCAATGAACCTCCCATTTCTGATAAAGGAAAAATAAAGCTTGTAAATTAAAATGACAGACAACTCAATTGGTTTTCATTTGTTGCTAAATTGGTAATCCCATTTTTATAAGTTCTGCCTCATCCTCTCATGCCATAGGAAAGCTTTTTACCTTTATCTTGCCTTTACCTATTTTAATTATATACTTCCTGTTTAATTTATAGCCTACAAGTTTTTAACGACCAATTTATGAATCTTTACAATCAAACGAGTAGCTCAGTGGGGCTTCGATCTGAGGTCCAATTAATCTCATTATATATTCCAGGCACAGACCTCTGCAACCAAATTTGCACTACAAGTAACACCTGCGCCTACCTTTGTTATTTAAAGCGTAATTTTCAAAGAGGTGACAGTTACAGACATGAGGGGCGGGTAAAAATAGGTAACAAGAAATAAATCAGAAGGCCAGTGCCCATCATTACACATGCAGCCGGTTCGGGAGTCGGATCATTCGCTGACTGGTTTTGAGTTTGAGCAGCTGATGATCAGCGAGTGTTGGCCGTGTTTTGTATTCTCATTTGAGTTTTGTTATTATGTCTCGTCAATTTAAATAAGCAATTAGCATATGGAAATGCCACGCTGTCTGCCGGGCTGCCGATTAAAACGCAAAGCACGTCGCGTTGGGCCGCTGTGATAATGAAATATATGCCCAGTTTTGGTACACATCGACTCCTCTGTTCGTTCTGCGCTGCTGGGCTACAGACCCCAAACACACAGTCCCCAAGGTGGTTTTTAAAAACCAGAACACAAAGTGGTTTCGCACTGGAGCCCCTCCTGACATTGTTGTTCAGATTGCGATATTTTTAAAGCGTGACCACATGACGGCTACTTTTCTAACGAACCTCAGAATATCTCTGGCCATATATTTGACCAAGTGGTTCCTAAGGCAGATACAGGATAAATTAGTCATACTTTAATTATATTCAGACAGAAGTGGCCCCGTCGATTCGTCTATTCAATCAATATTAATGGAGTTTGAAAAGGCATTTAAGCTTGCGATAAAAATGTATTATTCTACTCAGTAAGCCTTATTTCACACCCAGATTCATGAGCTTTCCAAAAAATTCTTTTTTTATTTGGTAGATATTATTACTTATTCAAAGGCCAGCTATAATCCATCGGTGCTGTACTGAACATTCGCGGGGTAGTTAACCCTTGATGTAAAATATGAATATGAAATGTGGCCAATATCCTCATGCGATTGTTGAATGATTTAGCACCTCGGGTGGACTTCTAAGAGGGGGTACAGAAATCAGCATAAATACGGCATGCACTTACCCTCAGGGATGTTCCACCATCCCATCCTCGACTGCTGCTCTGGTCTGCTGACCAGAATTTTATGCATGGGCTGCCATTGCAACCCCTCCGATGCAGCATGCCGACAGGTTTTCGCCAGAGCCGCCGTCTATATCGGCGTGCAATCTATCCGCTAGCTAGTAGCTATCCCCACCTGCTGTCCGCCCTCCACATCCGCGCTTCTCCTACATTGAGGCGTGACGTGGGCCAACCCCACACGCTGCTCGGGTCCACTGACGTAGGCATATGATGTGGCGGCCGCCTCTGCACTTTTGTGCATTGCTCCTGCTGCATTAGCGGATCTGGTTGCGTGGTGGTTACGTTTAGCCTTTACGCTTCATAATTTCTTGTGCTCGACGCTCGATTTGCATAAATTTAGCTTACCGGCAGTCGACAGTCGGCAGTCGCTGCTCGGCGGGTGGGTTTGAGTTGAGCTACTTTCCCGTCTATTTGGTTATTTATTATTTTCGGGACCCGCGCTGACAGTGAGAGCTGAGCTGAGCTGAGCTAACCGGGTCACAACTCTTCCGCTCTCCTGCACACGCAGGACTGAGTTCTTAATTTACGGAATTTAATTCACCCGCATCCGGGAAATGATATAATATTCGCTTAGAATAAAGGACGATTCATGTGATTGATAATGTAATGCCAGCCCATTGATATGCGATAACCAAACTGAAGATTACTCATAACTCGATACTTGTATTACGTATATTAGGAAAATATTTGAACAACGCCTAAATGTATTAAATTACTACCATTGTAATTCACTCCAAATAAAATATACCCAAAAACTCAATTTCTCCTCGTGTACTTTTAGTCTTGAGGATATATATCTTCCCAAATGCATCAGGAGACAGGAAACTTAATTGAAAATATATCTTCCCCTCCTATCGCCTATCGCCACTCTTAATATCAAGTGTCGCATATTTCAAAACTTTCTCAAGTTTATGATGCGTCCCAACGCCTGCAATCCCCTTCCCTCCCACGCCGCTTCTGCTCGGCCACAGTGCGTATGGGCAACTCGCATTTCCGTCTCCGGTTCGCATACAATTGGAGCCTGGCGTTGCGCAAGTGCTCTCGCCTGGCCTGCCGCCTGGCCACCAACGGACTGGCTAAGAGCTCCGCAGAGAGCGGCGGCATATGGCCGAGAGCACAGAAGAGCTGAAACCAGACTCTCTTTGATTGGTCCCTAAGAGAGTTAGGCGACGCGGCGCGTCGAACAGTGGGCTCTGTACTTGTATAAAGTGAAAAGAAAAGACAACGATAAATAAGTTATTAGTATAGTTATAATAAAAATGCTGATAGTTCTAATAAAACGCTAAAGATCTTTAATCTTTTCTTAACATTTAATTAAATTATTTCTATTAAATCTAATTTTTCAGCTTACTTTGCAGGAATGTCACATAATAATTAACATATTTAATTTATTATTTTATCATATATATTGTTACATACAACTAAGGGACGATTGGGACCACTTCCGCTTGCGGCCGCTTGGCCTGAATCCATTTTGCCTGCCAACAAGTTACACTGGCCGTGTCCTGCAGCCGCTATGACGTCATCACCTACATAAGCGGCCCGAAAAACAGGACACTGCACGCGCAACAGAGAGCCCGAAAGTATGCCGCCCGCAAGAGCAACAGTTGACACATGGCCGTTGGCCGTTGGCCGTTATCCGAGCTCGCTCGGTTTCGGTTTCGGTTTCGGTTTCGCTCCCGAGAGAGCTTATCCGCGGGGCCACTCCGGGTATAAAAGCCGGGGTCCTGGCTGGATGCAAGCAGTCGAGCTGACGACTTTGTGGCGAACGTTCCTGGGCAGATTTCCGGTTGACACAGTCGAGCGTCGCGTTGGCGTTTCCGTTACATTTCGAATCCGTTGCATACTTACGGGAGCGCTTTGTGGGTCGATCTCGTCGCGTCGTCGCGTTTGACAGCCGAACGAGGAGGAGGAAAACTCAATTAACAGGGACTTTGCGGTCGACTCGCTCCAAGGAGGCCATCCCATCCAGCCGCAGCCACATCGCGTCCACGTCCACGTCCACGTCCACGATGCAGGCCGTGCACAAATCTGCACCCAGCAGCAGGCGGCTGATGCTGTTGCTCTCGATGCTGCTCAACGCCGTAAGTTGCGGGGATTATATTTTCAATTTTGAAATTTCTAGCGCCATCAGCAGCTTTCGGTCTTTGTGTGCCTGCTGCTCCATGCGGACCGATTCCCCGATTCCATTCCGCTGCCTGCACCCAAATTTATCTTTTTATGTGTTGACGTGTGCGGTGGGGCATGAATTTCGGTGAAATTCGCTTCTGAGAGTCCTGGGCAACCGGGGAAACGGAATTGAAAACGGAATATAATCCCGCGGCAGCTAAGAAGATTTTCACTATATAAAAAGCGTTGGTTCTAAGCCCCTGCCCTAGCGGCATGTAGTCTACTTACTCAAGTAATTGCAAGTGGAGGTTCGTCCTTCGTTCACCATAAATTAGCTTGTCACCAAGCACAAAATTGCCGCCAGCTGCTGCTAAATTATTTCTCATTATTTAAGGCCCTGCGTGACCGGCCACGCCCATTCACCATTCAGCATCGCGAGTAGTAGTCTTCTGCGGCTGGCTTGCTGCTGCAACAGTTGCGATGCGGTTGCAACATCATCGGGCTAAAGGCTGACCACTTGCAAACAGGACGACGACATATGCGGCCAAAAGCGCAGTTTTTCAGCCCGACTTCCACTCTTCTCCACTCTTCTCCACTCTTTTTCCCCTCTCTGATGACTCTTCTATTGTCCCTCGCTGACATTCGCTGACATTTCCACATATACGTGCACCTTTCACTCCCCTGACGGCTGTCCATCATAACTGTCGGCCGCACTAAAACCACTTTGTCAAATTGTGGTTTCATATGCTCGGCAGGAGCGTATTTTCTCGCTCCGCAATTAAATTTCCAGGAGCATTCATTAAAAGTTGAAAAAGCTTATGAAACATTGTAAAAAGCACAGTTTATAGGCTGAGAAAGTCTCAAGTTTCGCAGATTCTAATCTGCTTTCGCCACAAAGAAATTAAGGAATTTGAAATGGGAGTAAGAGTACTGATAATCCCTGAAACACGACCCACACAGTCACCATTGAGGGCAACGAACAAGCCTGAAAATGTGCAATTAACTTGAAAGCCAACTTGGGGAATTTTAAACCAAAAATCAATTACATTTCCTTTGACTTACGAGTTCTGCAACGGCTGGAATTCTGTTCGAATTTCAATTTAAACGATATTGAGCTACTGATAGTACCCAGCTAATTTCCTGCTGTCCCAACTGGATGTGAGAGTATTTGCAAAGGCAGAGTGACATCTGACGCGTCCAACTGCAATGGATGTTTGTTGAAATTTCCCAACTACTCAATCGCGGCTCTGTTTGGCTTCGGAATAGTGCAATGCAGTGGGTCGGCTTTCAGATGCGTGACTGAGCAAACAATCGAAGCGAAATGGAGGCCGATAGTGAACTGACAGAAGTGTGAGTTTGCCTTTTCTTGCAGCATCCGAGATAAGGCCCGTCATTGAGAGATCAATAAATACTCCCTGTTGCCTGCAAGCAACGGCGATACGTAACCACCCATACGTATACGTTATACGAATATCGCGTATACGCGATATATACGAATATCTGTATACGTATACGTTATACGAATATCGCGTATACGCACCGCACAGTCGAATGGGATAAAAGTAAATATTAATTTTGTTAGGCAAAGTTTTGGGTCTAACAATTACGGTCAGGGCCTTTTGAAGAATTAAGGGGTCATAACTTCAGGTCATAAATTGTTTTTTAAACGTCTGAGAACTTTGTACCACGTTCTTTGCTTTGTACATTGATTAAGTAAGTAAACTTTAGCCTCTCTTCCCACAGCTCGTACATGCCCTACCCCGTACTTAACACATTTTTTACTCCTGAACAGAATCATTGGATATGCGGAATTCATGTGCTAAAGATGCTGCCAATAAGAGAACACTGGCGAATGCGAGTAATATGCAAATCAGAAAGTATGAACACGAGCATATATCAGATACATATATGTCAATAGCGTGTGCCTTGTTTCCATTGATACGCCAGTTGTGAGTGTACATTTTCATTAAAATGCCAGCAAGTCAAATTGATTTCAACGGGGGCACAATGGTAATCAATTCCTGCCCCACGCATAAAAGCGGGGCGGCATGCCATTACCGCTCCGTTCCGTTCTGTTCACTTGTTTGCCTTCCCCCTCTCCCCTGCCCTTGTTTGTGCTGCCATAAATGGGAAGGGAGCAGGGCAGCGCAGAATACATCGCAAGGCAACCACTCCCATGATATATCACAAAAGTTATGCTGTTATAGACTTGATGAGAAAATCCCCTAAGACCAGCTTGCCGAATTTAAAATTCTCCCTTAGATAGCCTGTGTCTGTCTTTAGTTCTTATTATAAATATAATAAGTAAAGAAGGCGTAAGTTATGCTATTGCATGGCTAATGTAAGCATTGTGAAAGGTTAATTCATTTTTAAACAAACTTACATAGAGGATTGACCTTTATAGTTGGCATTTAACATATATGGTGGGCCGAGTCCATTTTTATTGGGTTGTCGGTTATTCCGCAGCACGGCACATTAAGCCACGCTGCTGTCCCCCTCTTGTTGAATTTACCCACAAAGCCGTGTAGGGGAAGGAGTTACATGTGGGTTTCACTGCGCATATGGACAATTACAGTTAATAGAGGCATTTCAGCAGGAAAATCAGCAGTGGACACATTTGAATTTAAGCGCCAGTTGGCCATTATGGGCAGTGAAGCGTTCGTGTAATGGCCAAGAACATGGGACAGGATGCAATGGGCGAGTTTTCAATAAAATTGATGCATCTTACGAGTTAATGCACATTCCTCTTAAATACTTCTGTTACGTAAGAGGAGATTCCTGCTTTGCCTCTTGGGATCCCTCGCAGATACTTTTAAAAGTATTACAGCTGGAATTTTGTACCTCCTCGACTCACCTCCGCACACCGCATACCAACGACTTAGGATACCTCGTCTCCAGGTCTCAGACAGTCGGAATTCCCAACAGGGAAGGTCAGAGCACTCAAGTTTTAATATTGCTCACAGTATTTATTTAAGTTAAGGGAGAAAAACAACAATGTGCGCCATTAAATTGCCTCGGAGCCGTAGGGAAAGTGTCCTCTCGCAGGGAGGGGCCGCGGCCGCTGCCGAGGACGAGGCCAAGCGTCTGCGATAATACAATTTGCTTGCGGCGGGCTCAGGCGACGTAAGCGGCTCAACGGCCAAACAGAGTTCCAAACCAAATCAGTGGCCTCTGGCCTGCAGGCACACGGAGGATGGAACAGGATAGCCCAGTACACAAGCCCTGATTCCGCTCCTGGCCATTGCAGATGCTGCATAATCTCACGGCCAATTAGCCGGGGAGATCCGAATTCAATTCGATTGCCATCGTACTCGATTGTGTCCTGTCTGCTCTGACCACTCGAGTGGACGCACGGAAGTTTAATTAGGTTTCCTTTATTTGCTTATTGATTTTCCCCTCCTGGTGGGCTTAAACTTTAATTGGACTTGCTTTTAATTGCGGCCGTGTTACGGCTGTATTTATTCACCGCATTCCCGGCCAATGAGTGCTTGTTGTCAGACGCAGATATCAGCTCCAGAACTGCTGAATGCTGAGTGCTCTCTGGACCTGGCCAAAAGGTAATTTAATTATGGCAAACAAATGCCAGCGAGTCCTAATTATCCATGAAATGTGCACTGGCTTTGGAGGAAGGGTGGCGTTTCCAACAGATTATACTGCTAAGGTCTTATAATTTTAATAGCCCATAAATTTCAAGTATTTTACGCAATCTCCCCCTCGGCCCTTGAATGTGTGACGAAAATTAGCGAAATGGGAAAGCAACCACACAAATGGTTGCGCAACACACAGGCTGCTGGTGCTGCTTTCTGAATGGAAAGCTCGTCCATGCCGCTCCTAGTCATAGTCAGAGGCCCCATGCCCACGCAGCAACGCATCCGTCCCAGCATTTAGCGTTCTTTCGTCTGTTTGTTTAGGAAAAGCTGGAAACAAGAGCGCAGTTTCCGGACAAGAGATTCTTAAAGCCTCCGTGGCATAATTTAATATTACCCGGAGTACGTCACAGGCTGCTATTTCTAAGTAATGTATATACTGTGCAGCAAAATGGAAACACGAGTGTACTGTTTCCATTGTGGATGATAAGCTTTTGTTTGCTGGCTCGTTTTCCAAAAACAAATACCATTTTTGACCATTTTCAGCTTTGTTATCGAACAGCACTTTGGTTCTGGGGCATATTTATGGCCCAAAACAATTTAGGGATACACTACACACGCAATCTGAGGCTCCCAAACTACGGTTTGTGAATTATTTCCCGGAAAGTGCAAATAAAGAGCTGTTGACTTGACAAACACCTTTGGGTTATTATTTCGAGTGCTAATAAGGCAGGGAGCCACTGTCGTATGGATCGGACCCTCCAAGAGCTTGTCAATTTATATGCGAGAATTACGAGCTCCAGCGCCTCCGGCCAGCCAGCCAGCACGTCCTGCGACACATCCTGTGCGCTCCATCTTCCGCCATTGGTGCCGTTCCCTCTGCAGGCCAGTTATTAAAAGCGGAAGCATTGTCTTCTGGCCACACTCGGCCCTCGGGAAGCGGAAGGCACCTAGGGAGCTGAGCACTCATGCTCGCACCCCGAGACAACAACGAGCTCAAAGCTCCTGGGACTGGAATCATCCTTTCGCTTGAGCAAACCGCTTCGACCTGTCTTCCCTTGTGTACGCTGAAAGCAAAATATTATGCGTTCAGCTTAGTATTCTAGTTGCTGGTTGCTCGGCTAGACACACATATAAGTACACACACTCACCCGTGCTGTGCGCTGTTAGGACTTAATTCTGTTGCCTGTTTGGCTGTCTTTCTCGCTGAACACTCTCTGACTTGAAAGCCGCTCAGAATTAGTGAGTGTATTGGCCACTCTCTGGGACACACTTCAATATCCTAATGGACTCCCATAAGTAGGCAACAATAAAGTTAATAAGTTCGAGCGAGAGTCGGAAAATGTATGACCTCAAAAGCCCCAAAGATACGGGGTTCGATGGGAGGAAACTTTGAAGCGGCGAGGCGGCGAGGAGGCGAGAATGCGCCAAGTGTCAACACATTTCAAACTCAATTTAGTGTAAATAATTGCGGCAATTAAGTGGAAGACAATGAGCTGAGACACTTCCAGGAAAGCTGGACGAGCGTGGGCGCCAGCTAGCAGTCATCTGTCTAGGAGAATGGCTTAATGCAAATACGATTCATTGATCCGGGGCCTGATTGAAATGTATCCCTTCCGGAGAGAACTGAGACTCTCCCTTTCCGCCTCCTTCTTTCAGGCCATCCAGCCGCGCTCCTTCGCCGTGAGTGCCACCGAGGATGTTGCCAATGTGTCGCCCTGCGAGATGGAGTCCATTATAAATCAACTGATGAACCCCAGTCCCGAGTACCAGCTACACGTAAGTCACCTGCTGCAGCACCCGTATTTATCCTTGACGTGAAGGATTTATTTCTTCTGCCGATGTTGGAGGGCACCATCTGCTCGAGCTTTGAATTTAAATTGCTTTCTGCCGTTGTTCCTTTCCCCGAATCCCCTTGTCCTTAGGCCTCCGCCTTGCGCAATCAGTTGAAGAGCTTACTCCGAGAACGCCAGTTAGCCGTGGGCGAGGAGCAGCCCCTGGGTGAGTACTCCGACTATATGGAGGAGGACAAGCGCTCGGTGGCCGCTTTGGCTGCCCAGGGGCTTCTGAACGCCCCGAAGAGGAGCCTCGCCACCCTGGCCAAGAATGGACAGCTGCCCACGGCGGAGCCGGGTGAGGACTACGCTGACGCGGACTCCGGCGAGCCTAGCGAGCAGAAGCGATACATCGGCTCCCTGGCCAGAGCCGGCGGCCTGATGACCTACGGCAAGCGCAACGTGGGCACCCTGGCCCGCGACTTCCAGCTCCCGATCCCCAACGGCAAACGAAACCTGGCCACCATGGCCCGCCTGCAGAGTGCTCCCTCCACCCACCGCGAGCAGCCCAAGCGAAATGTGGCCGCCGTCGCCAGGTACAACTCCCAGCAGCATCACAACCAGCGAGCCAGCGCCGAGAAGAGGAACCTGGGCGCCCTGAAGTCCTCCCCAGTGCACGGAGCTCAGCAGAAGCGCGAGGACGAGGAGATGCTCCTGCCCGCAGCCGCCCCCGACTACGCCGATCCCATGCAGAGCTACTGGTGGTACCCCAGCTATGCTGGCTACGCCGACCTCGACTGGAACGACTACCGCCGGGCAGAGAAGCGTTTCCTGGGTGAGTACTCGGTGCCGGCCAGCCGGATGAGCTGGACGAGATCGGCCTCTCATCCCCGCAAGCCTGCAGACTTCGGCTGGCCGAAGATACGTTTTTGATTCCCGGACACAAGCTTCACTCGAACATCTTAACTCAGCACCTGCACCTTAGATAGCGGCCATGCGGCACCTTTTTGCACAGTTCTGTACATACGTTTACATATATATTATCCCACAAAAGACACCTCCAAGGATCCCGAGTTGTTCGGCATCGAGCATGGCAACGACGCCAATGCCGCAGCCGCCGAGGAGGAGGAGCAGCCGGAGGATCAGTTGTCAGCCCCGCAGAAGCGCCACATTGGTGCCGTATATCGCTCCGGATTCATGCCCAGCTACCGCTATCTGCGCAGCCCGACCGGAGGAGGCGGCGGTGGCTATGGCGGGGCCGGGGGGCGTTTCAGTCGCTCGGGACGCGACGCCAGGCAATTTGTATGAGTAAATGGCAATGGTTCGATGTGTGCTCCTTAACATACTTTTGATTTCCTCATTTCCTTCCTCTGTATTTCTGTTCTCTGTTCTCTGTTCTCTGTTCTCTCTTCCGGTTTCTCTGTTTCCCTATTTCTATATTCCTCTGTTGTGGAAATTACTGTACTCGTATGATTGTGTTCTTGGCCTGAGTTGGAGTTATAGTTATAGTTCTAGTGGCTTCATCTGCGGCCTCCCACCTGCCGAGGTAGTGAATGTACTCGCACCGTAGTTGGGTTCGGGAGCATGGTAGTGGTCGGTGCTCATGTCGAAGCTGAGAGTTGGCGAATGGTTTGTGTTTTTTCTATATGGAAACGTGCGAATGTCGGGCCTCCTTAACTGGGTTATCCTGGCGGCAATCAAGGGAATTACTCACACACATTTCCGCCAGCACTTGAATGAATTCTTTCATTTAAACGGTTTTCGGAAATTTGATTTCCGTGCATTTCCAAAATACGTTTGCCGAGGGTTTCCCGTCGCCAAGCTGCCCGAGTGTGGGGGCGTGCTGGGGTAATCGGCTAGTTTCCGGCACTTTGTGTGCCCCCCAAGGGGCTTGCCGGGGCAGAGCTTTAAAACTGAGTCGGAATAAGTCAGCTTTGCCTCGTCTACACCTTCTGGAAGACAAGCTGCACTTAGACCAGTTTATTCCACCCATTAAATATTATTTTGAGTGTCAGCCCAGAAGTATGCAACCATTTTTAAAAGCAGATTTGAGAGAGCGATGTAGAAACGTCAAATGAGTAAAATCCCCCCTAAGGGGTTGTCCATATGGTACTAAATCACGTTTTCTGTGATCTTTATAATTATAAAAAATTACTAAAATTGTGTTTGGAACCAAGCTGGTGTTGTTCGTATGAGTAGATTCTTATTAATCGTGGAAGTTTCGTGTTAGTTGTGTAAAGTGATTCTCGAGAGTATATACTTTAAAGACTTTTGAGTCACAACTGTGTTTAACCCTAAGGCATTCCGTTGAAATCTGCTTCTGGAAAGTGCACTCTACAGACATTTGTATATAAATTCATTTAGAATAATTTATGAAATTCGTTTGGTTTGGAGGTGTTACTACTTATAATCAGTTTGCATTGGCATGTTTAAGCTATTGGCATGATTTGGTCTTACTATGGAAACTTTATCTCTTTCGATTTGGTTATTTTGTGTTATTTTCCGTAGCTTGGCCTGGCGGGTCCTCGCAAGAATCGACTGCATCCGGACCTACTATAGTGTGTTGACTGAGAGTCCATTCGTTTTCCAATCTGTCTAGTCGTAGAGATCTCGTGTGAAATGTAGGCTTTCGATTGGCTGAAATAACCACGGCGCTCTCCCACCCACAGGTCGGGTACTTCCCCCAACACGAGCGACTGCGTCAACCCACCGCAGCCGTTTGTAAGCAGTGTTTCATCCCCAACCAACCGATGATCAACTGGAGTGGAGCTGGCATACGCGGCCGTCTGTCCAAGTACTTCGTGGACCCGGAGGGGGTGTCCAGCAACTCGCTGCCCACGGGTTCAGCGAGGAGCTCGTCCACCCGGCAGCTCCTGCGATCCGGGGCTCCCGCCTATCCGCCCTTCCACACCTGGGGCACTCCGCCGCGTATCACAGCCCTGCACCGACGCGAATTTCGACGCAACTTGGACAATTACGAATACTAAATATCGACAATATACTCCTTATGCAAATTATACGACGCCGATTACGGTGTCAGGTTAAAGTAAAGTATCAGTATCCGCTACCGGAATGTAGGACTATGCCGTAACAGTTAACTTATTAAACGTAGATCCCGCGTTACCGAAGTTATCGAAGTCACACACAACACCTGCTGCACCCCCGACTGCCACAAGGCCCGCGAGGAAGCGGGGCCGGGGTCGGAGGTGCCACTCTGTACCGCTCTAACTCTCAATGTATAAACTATATTTACCAAACTGAAGTAACTGATATCAGTGCAAAGCATGGGAACGATTAACGATTAACGATTTACCATTTACTATTTACGATTAACGATTAATATCAAAGCCAGTCATATCGTCTCCTTAATTTAAACACTCGAAGGAAGTATCAAGTTAGTGCCAATGCTGTACCTTTGCTCGGAGAACGAGACCCTTTACCCTTCCTTCGCAGCTCATAGTATCTGGTATCACTGGTATCAGTTTGGGTTCCTTCCCTCAACGTCTTTTATGTGTATATGACAATAAATACTACCCCTAGTCCAAAGCTAAGTATTGCCACCAACGATCATGCGTATCTATGAGAGTGTTAACAAACTGCGTCAAAGACAATAAAACTTGGTGAGAAATAACGAAATAACGAAATAACGAAACAAATATCGATTTACGTATACATAATTATACTATATATATACAAGTATGTATCTCTGACAATAAACATTAAATACTGACAATAAAGTATGTGTATGGAGGGTATCCTGTATTTCATTACAAGGCATGTTTGGATTGATTTTACCCTTTCAAATTACTAGAAGTCCTGGAATACGAAAGAAATTTAAATAAACATATTCACTGTGTGTAATAATAAGTCTGATGTTGTCAATAATTAACTTAAACGATTATGTATTTCAAATCAAGCTACAAGTATTCCAAATGCTAAAATCTAATTATTTACTACAAAGTATTTACTTCGATCATATATGAATCTTATCCACGCGTGCAGGGGGTCGAGCTCCAGGGACGAGAGGGGAGCTGATCTCGCCGCGGAAGTATCCACCAATTATCAAAGTTATATGTATCTGTATACACTATGTATATCATATAAACTATTGCAAATATATACAAATATTACTGGTTTGTTCCTACAATACAAAGGTGCTCTTTAATTGGGGACTTACTCAGGGGCTCTTACCACTCTCCGCTGAAGGAAGGACGCTCCGACTCTTGATTTAAATGTTTTTATTATAGCTTTGATTAAGAATGAATTCATGTACCTAGCTGGTTTAACAGTATCGCCTTACTTCTAGTGTTTAATAAATATATACTAATGTACAACTCTCGGCTCAAAAGCTGCCAGCCTTAATGCGCCTCTAAAAGCCGTGTAATGCCCAGGCAGTAAGCGAAGTAATCTTAAATTATAGCCAAGCCGATACTTTCCATATTCACGTTCCGGGGTCTAGAGAGTTGCCTAACACTCACTTTACGACGTCCACATGAGCCTCTGCCTCTGCCTCTGTCTCTGCCTCTGCTGATGCCTGGAATGCATCGAACTAATGCGAAATCCGCGAGGTGGCTCCTCCTCCTCATGACCAGTACTTGGCCTGACCCTGCGCCGGCAAGGGGTGGTTGTGGTTGTAGGCAGCCGCTGCCGCCGCGTTCCCGTGAGCCGCTGCAGCGGCGTAGTCGTTGAGCTGGTGCTGCGCCACGTGGGCATTGTAGCTGGCCGCGGCCACCGCCGTCTGGTTGAGGTGGTAGGCGGCCTGCGACCAGTTCGAGGGCGACTGGGACTCCAGCTTGGAGTAGTCGCTCAGGTGCAGCGAGGGCGAGATCTTGGAAACGCTGTCGGCAGTCAGCTTGGAGAAGTCATCTATGGACAGCTTCGAGTAGTCTGTGGAGGAAGCGAAGGGATACGTTATGCTGGGGGGCAGGTGGTGGTCGACTGATAAAGTCCGATTTATCAGATAATAGAGAACTTCTGGGAAGGAACTCCTTTGCGGAATATAGTTGACCCACCTTGATGGTAGTAGTTCTGACTGCCAAAGTGGCCGGGCTGGGCGAAGCCTCCGGGGAATCCGTGCTGTGCCGCACTCTGGACCAGGTCGTAGCCGCCCATCTGCGTGTGGTGGTGCGCCGCCGCCGCAGCCGCTGCTGCGCTGTGATGGGAGCTGGGGGCGTGGGCCGTGTGATGCACTGCCTCGTTCATGCCCGCTCCGTTGGCGGTGGTGCCTGGTGCCGGGCTGTAGCCCGCCATGGAACCCACGCCGAGGGGACCGAAGCCCAGAGGAGCGGTAGCCCCGCTTGGTCCTACGCCCACGCCCACGCTGGAGCTGCCACCAGTGTTCATGGGCGAGAGGCCGGAGCTTGAGCCACCGGAGTGCTTGCGTAGACGAGCCCGGCGGTTGGAGAACCAGACTTGGATACGGGCCTCGGTCAGGCCAGTGGTCTGGGCCAACTCCTCCCGGGTATAGACGTCCGGGTACTGGGTGCGGGCGAAGGCCCGCTCCAGGGCCTCCAGCTGTTCGGCGGTGAAAGTGGTGCGGGAACGGCGCTGCTTCCGCTTCAGCGGAATCCCAGGCTCCGACTCCGTGTCACTGATGTCCGAGTCGCGGCCTGCAACGATGGGAAACGATTGGGGTTAGACTAAAGGCATTGGAAGGCAACTCTAAAATTATGAACGCCTCGTAAGAGGCCATCAAATTCTCCACGCCCCTTGGTTCGCTCGAAATGAATCATATTCGGCGGTTTGATCTCCGGATTCAATGAATAGGGCCACCGACGTGGATCGCCGGCGATCGTGTGACCCCCGATCATAGTTCCAGCTCCATGTGAATGGGAGCGGGAATGGGAGTGGGAGTCGACGTTCAATGCGCGCCATTGCATATTAATTGAAACTTCAGGGAGCGCAGCAAATCTGTCAAAGCCACCGACGATCCCTCAGAGGCATCCAGTCCAGGGACTAAGAGACGCTGCAGACGCTACAGAGAGGGGGCGTTGCCGCAGGCAGCTCGTAAAAGTCACAGCATTGACAAGTGACACAATATATCACGTTACACAAGAAGATGATCGGCAAGTTGTCAGCGGCCATGGAGGAGTGCGCCAATTAACTTCGGCATCTGTTTACGAAAGGGAAGCCGGGAAAAGCCGCCGTCATTGGCAATCGGGCTTGAAGCGCGGCGTGTGGCGGCGGCGGAGCCACCACATCGAGAGGAACCGCCATGCCAAATTATTTGGAGAGCTCATTACACAATAAACGGCGTGCTCGGGGCGGAGCGGAGGAGTCACAACCCCTGACGGCTTCGGATCAAAGAGGAGCAGCGGTCGCCTTTGCGGGAATTATTCAACAAGATCACAAGCTCGTTTTTCAAAGGACTTCGTCCCTGCGACTAGGTTCCTGCGCGTCCACATCCCGCTGTGACCTCTATTTGTGTGTGCGTGTCTGCCGACGAAGCGGCAGCGGAAATGCCTCGGCCCTCGATTAAATTGATCGTCCTTTCGTGGCTCTGCGTGTGGCTGTGGCTCTCCTACTTGGGAACCGATATTGCGGTCAGTGTTGGCCTGTTAATCCTTTCCGGTCTTCCAGGCGATGTTATTAATTGATATTACGAATTAGACGATTTCCGGATCCCGGTTCCGCTGTGACTAATGGTAGTTTTGTCAGCGGAACTGGTCCTGTCCCCATCCTTGAGCTATCATCCATATCAACCTGCCCCCGTGAGCGAATTGTCAAAATGTAAATGGCTAAATACCCCAAGGTATTCAAATATTCGGTTGGAGCCAAACCCCGCAACTGTAAAACAATCTTTTGGCACGCTTATGAGCTTGGGCCACACCCAAATCTCCCTAAGCGAAACCCCCAGAAACCTCGGAACGGATCGAAGCGCGGAACGCCCACTGCCTAGTGCGGCCTGTGGTCCAATAAAGAAGTCGAAAAGTTCACATGCGTATTAAATGGAAACGAAATGGATGGATATGAATGATAAAATACAGAAGTCGGACTATTAATCTTTCAACACACGAAACAATAAAACTTAATTATACGAAATAAGGGGGTCGATCGGGTTCCTGGAGCTGAGAAGACCCAGCGGAGCCGAGCCCAGCCGAGGCGAGAAGACAAAGCGATGGAGCGGACCAGGGAAGCGACAGCAGAAAAGGTGGAGGGCAGAAAAATCAATTAGTTTTTAAATGTTAAACATTTTATTAATTTGTTGCTACTTGCCCATCCATGCCGCCGCTGGATGCGAGGTAGCCGAGGGGAGACCGAGCCAAGACAAAGGCCTTTTATTTTGGCACCAACTCCGACCGACAGGGCACCACTTTGGCTACTGTGGAGCAGCGCCTTTGAATCTCGGGCTTTCTTTTCAGTGACCGGTGACCGGAGACCGGAGACCGGAGTCCGGTGACCGGGCAGCGGTGGAAAACCGTTCGAGGCCCTAAGCTTTGATAAATTACTGCGGTTTCGTAATCTGGGCAGGTATTCCATCATCTCCGACGACGTTCGAGTTGTGTTCCCGAACAGCAGGTAGGCGCTGCCCTGTGTGGCCGGGGCCCCAACTGGTGGCAAAGTGCAAAAGGCAAGCGGTCACTTTCCGTAGCGTTCATTGTGTGTGCTTATTTTTGGAGCCCAATCACTTTTGATGGACAATTGCTGCACAAAAATCAATCTGTTCCCTGCCCATTATCTTGTTCGGGTCGATAAGGGCTGGAGCCCGGAGTGAAACCCCAGCACTGTCATCAATCAACAGTCCTGACACCGAGTCTACGACTTAAATTGGTGCATCTAATGCAAGGCGACCTGCAATTGAAGACCGATTCCTGGGCAGAGCGGGGAGAGCCCAGCTCCGCGGGAGAACGTGCCTGTCAGATGTCAGTTTGTCAGTTTGTCAGTTTGTCAGTTTGGGGAACGCGCTCCCTGTCGCCGAGCCGCAGATTCGGGACTTGACACATCTCTGGCCCGAATGACATGGACCTGACCAAAGGGGTAGCCCCAGTACCAGTACCAGTCCCAGCCCAAACCCAAACCCAAACCCAAACCCAAACCGAAGCCCATGCCCAAGCCCAGCTCAGCGCAGCTCATTTCAGCTCGGCGCGACTCCGCCGAATGTTATTCTTAAGTCTTAAGATCCATGTCAGCATAAGGATTACAGGAGCTTTAAGAGTAATGCCGCTCACATGGGTTAGCTGCAAGCATGGGGGAATGGCTGCTGCGAGGAATGTTGCGAGCGTAACAACAGTTTGGCCAAAATATAAAAATATATTTTGTGAACAAAAGAATTTGTGGAAAAATATTCAGACAGATGTAAGAAAAGAATCATGCTACTTGGCAGAAGGGAATTTGTGCTAGCTGCTTTTATCAATAAGAATAACTTGGAGAGCTTTAAACTAAGAGGAATTTGGTTAACCTCTACTCGGAAGCTTTATTGCCTTAGCTTCATCAAAGCGTCTTCCTCCTTAACTTAATTTGGGGCGAAAATAAATAGGAAAATAAAATAATAGACGAGTTTGTCCAACTCTCTCTTTGTCATCACGATTCGCCATTACTAATTTCCTTGTTTTGCGTTATGTTCCTGTGCTTATTGTCCTGTGGCTTGCCCTTCATTGACGTCAATGGTTACAGGCGAAATGGGTGAGTCCTTTTAATGCGGCAAGCGGAAATTCAAGAAAAACTCTTTAGAGTTGAGGAAGTATATTATTTGAGAAATCTCTTACTGTATTTATCAGCCTCTTCCACATGGAGGGCCTTATCTTACAAATCGGCTTCCTTTCATACTTATCATTCGCCCCTCTTATTTTCTAATATTCCAATTTAGAGACCGAATATATTTTAAGAGGTCGTATAATTTTACCAATGAAGTATTCAGAAACGCCCTCGCGAAGGGAAATTCAAATGAGCAGACCACTAAATACCATGTTTAAATTCAAATCAAATTTCCCGCTGAGGCCCATTTAAACTAATTTACAAAAGTCGCCAGGGCTTCCATGTTGGAAGGAGACCAAAATTAGTTATAATCATAATCCGGCGGCAGAAGAAACGTAGTCATCGGAACCGGAGGAATCGAAGGAGTCCGATGCCGGGCCAGAGCCAGGGCCAGAATGAAATGAAACTAATTTAAATAACAATGCATACAAACACTTGATCAAAACAAATCCCAGATGAGCGGACCCAGAGAGAGGGCAGGGACGAGAGACGGGGGAAAGGCGGAGTCGGAGACGGAGACGACCGAGTCGGGGAACCCAGAGCGAGCGGGACGGACGTCGGTTAAAGTGTGATAATACGTTAATAAAATATTTTGTAACTCATCAACACGAACGTCGAGCGACGCACTCGGACCCAGACTCAGGGGGGCGCAGCGGCAGTGCATCGGAGGCGGTGGAACGCATACGAGCGTCGGGCCGAGCCACAATGAGATCAAACGGAACGCTCCAGGACACCCTGGTGGGCATTAAAGACGCCGCCCGGGATCGGTGCATTTGAAGTCAAGGCGATGCTTTTGTTACGTTGACACTTTTTCGGGCATGAACGATTTTAATGGGTTTTCGAGTCGAACAAATGAGCCAGTGGCTGCACTGGATCATCGGGCCATGTGTGTGAGATAGGGTCAGCTCGGCTACGGACTTGGGCCTCGGAGTCGGTGCTGGTGCTGGCGGGGTTAGAGACCACCGCACACACTTGCAAGGATAGCACACTATATTTTTGCGCAATCACCGCCTTTGACTTCGGCTGCTCCTTCGCCTTTGCCTCGGCAGTCATTTGTCATGTGACACTGCAGGAATGCTGCTCCCTCTCGCTCCCGCGCCCGCTCTCGCCATCTGGCCATCTGGCCATCTCCCTTTGACATCCCGTTGCGAATCATTAGAGGTGTGAACTCCCAAAACAGGACTGCTTGCTTCGTCCTTCGGCCATGTTCGGCTTGTTCTTGGGCTTACGCACTCAGAAAATAAAAGGTAGAGAAGAGGCTATCAATTTGAGGAAAAACTTGGCTCGATCTCCTTCAACAATTTTCTACAATTTATCCAATCTACATATTAGGGAAATAGAAATTAAGTATACGCAAGAAATTACGTTAAGTAGTAACATCTCAAATCGGTTCAGTTTCCGACCCAACTCAAGAGACGTTTTCCCCCCGCTATAGAAATAAAGCCCAAAATTATTAATTACTTTAAAAAACAAATATAGATAAGGGCATCGTTTCCATGAAACCATTTCTATTTCCCAATGACTGTTCTTTTCTCTGTCTGTACATTATCTGCCAATATTTGAACCTGTTTGGGACTCCGAGTTCGACAGGATCCTGGCTGATCCTGGGCATTGCTGCCGCATTGTCTGGTCCTGGGCCCAGAGGGTCGGGGGAGTATTTTGTAAATAACCTTGGCCATTCCCACGGCGGCCTCTCTTGATGCCATTGTTCCGGCCACTAATTGCCACAAGTGTTCTGCTCGGCTTTTCTCCTTTTGGCCTGGCCTGTCCCTCGTTGACTCTCGTCGGTGTTTTGGCATTTGATTTCTTTGTGTTGCGTCACTTTCTTCGCTCTCTGAGTGGGCCGGGCTGGATCGGCCTGTGATCGCACTAAATAAAACAAATCGCACGCGTATTTATCAGTCACGGCTGCGGGCCGAGTCAGACAGCTTGGCTATTGTCAGGCGTTCGGGCGGAGGCGTTGCCAGCGTTTAGCGGTGTGTTTGTTGTGCCTTCAGCGGGGCGTGGTGGCCAGTATTTATCAGTATTTATCAGCTGCAGATTTCGGAGAAGTGGATACAGTAATTGCCACGGCTCTTCGGCCAACTCTAGAGGGCTTCGGCAGGAAGACCGCCCGAATATTGCCAGATTTGAATTATAATTAGCTGGCTCTGATGTCTCACCTTCCTCGCCGCACGCACCTCAGTAATACAATTGAAATTGGTATTTTTAGGTGAGGATCTCCGCCGGCCTCTGTCGGATGCTATCAATGCTCTTAATAACGGCTTTGGTGGACTCAAATTATAACAGCATTATTGTCACCTAACTTGCTTCGTTATTTCGGTAGCCCCCACACAATTTTCTCTCTTTTTCATCGGGTATATTCAGCTATTATTGGGTATTTCATATTTTTCCAGCGTTTTTTGGTAATCGCGAGATCAAAGCGGGCCGCCGATAAACACGGCCAGCGACAGTGGGGCTTTGTAGTTGGGGAAGCTGGGAAAGAGTCTCCGATTGGGACGTGGACGTGGACGTGGAAGTGGACGTGGTGGCTGGTCGGCTGGTCGGTTGTATAAATTGTACAAAATCCAAATCAAACGAAATTATACGCGAAATATAAGATGGAGAAACATATTTAATAATGCATAATTTCATTTTCGGCGTCCACAGGTGAGCAGGGGAGCAGTCACTTGGTCGCCGGCAAAGAAGGCGTTGATTACAGGCAACGGCACCGACTCTGTTATCCCGGGACCCAGGTCTCCAGTCCCAGATCCCAGATGCCAGATCCCAGATCCCAAAGATTCCGACACAGCTGGGGTCTCGGGCCAGTGCCTCTTCGGATGTGTCTCTGCGCAACCTCTCCGATTGGGGTTGTGATTGCGAGCTGGCTGCTACTTCTGGCCAGCCACCAGGCCATAATGACGGAGCGGCCCAGGCTCTGGGATGGGCCCCTGTCCGTGAGCACGGGGGAATCAATGATGATGGGAGGGCGTGTGCTTATTATACGCTTCGACAGCATAATGACTACTCTGGCCGAGGGCATATTTTATATTTGTACGAATCCGGCTTGGAGTTAAGCAGCCCGGGCATACAGGTGCTTCATGGCAGCTTAAAACGGAGGCTGGGAGGTCAAGAGTCCTGCTCTAACTCCACCCCTGAGCTAATTTAGCATTTTCACCTGTAAGTGCCACTTTCTCACGAAGTTTGAATAAACAAGACCAGAAAGGAACAACGGGGCACATGACTTCCCTTCAAGGACGGAAGACCCGAGTATTCGTACGGCATTCATTGATCGAATGCCATCCGGAGTCATTGTCGGCTTGTACTCGGTGACAAAGAGAGAGACAAAGGCAAGGTGACGTCTAAGGGAATCCCCCTGCGGCCATTGTCGGGCGGGATCTGTGTTGTGACAGTCCGAGGTCGGCAAAATATCAGAGGATGTCGGCAAACCTGACAATTGCCAAAAGGAGGGCATGGCAAACTAGCTCGGCTCTCTGCTCTCGGGTCTCGGCTGTTGGCCCTAATTGAAAAAGCCAAGTACAGTGCGAGAGATCATACAAAACAATTTTCTACCCAATTTTCCAAATGCCTAACACCGACATTGATACCGACACCGACACCGACACCGAGTGCCGAGTGCCGAGTACCAAGCTCTCTCGCTTTGACCCCGCCGGTCGTTTATCGCATGACTATGCATATTCGGCCCGATTATTGGCTCCGATCTTGGGACAGAGGAGCGGGCAGGCCGAGGTCTCACGCAAGGCAGAGGAAAGCAGGGTTATTAGCTGGGACTGGGTCTGTGGCAAGAGAATCTCGGGTCTCGGCTGGTGTACTTCTGATTCTCAGGTGTCATCATCTACACCTATTTCGACCGTGGTGTATGGCCAACAAGCGATCGAGATCGTTATCGAATCGGCCAGAGAGACCCATTGTAGTCTCCTCTCCCCTCCTTCCCGATCCGAGCGGCTTTTATTTAAGTTAAGTCGCTGGTTCTAAGACGATCAAAGCCGCGTTGCCGCCGCCACCAGTTCGGTTTGTTGATTTGAGCTACAAATGATTTGATGATGATTTTCCGAAATTATCAAATAAATGATCGGTGATTTTCACAGCGCGATAGATTCCCCCAGTCCGCCAGTCCGCCAGTCCGCCAGTCTGGCCCCGACAGAGCCCCAATGGGTTTTGCTTACCTCCAAGAATTCCGTGTATGGTGTAGTCCTTCCGACCATCTTCGCTGCCGCGGTCGTTTCCCCGCAACAAGCGGCTGATGGACGACGTCGAAGGTGGATCCGCGAAGCCCTCCTGAGAAGAGAAAGTTATCCAATTAGGAATCGGTTTATAGTTCGGTTATAGTGTTATCTCAAATCGATTCGTATTCTAGCGCGGAGCAGGTCCAATTAAGATAAGGCGGAGGCCTGATAAGCCTCTCCAGAGCTACTGTTGGCACCGCTCCGGGGACAATGCACTTGGAAAGCTCTGACACTAATGCCACAGTGGCCGGGCAGCCGTTTGTGTTTGGACAATTTCCATGTAGCTCTTCCCCCCGCCTTCTTCGGCCTGTAATCCAATTAGGGAAATGTCAGGCCGAGAGTTAGGCCAGGCATGAGATTTATCTCTATCTGGCACTGGCCCTTGTCGCGTGTTGTGTCAAGAGGCGGGACAAGTGCTGAGATGCCGAAGAATCTGCGGCGGAATGGAAAACAAATTGCAGAAATGGCAGGGCGTGAAGTTAAGCTTCCACATGCGGAGTTAAGCTCTTCCCGTGACTTTGACACAGTTCAGAGGCGTTCAAGTCCTTTTCCCGCACCAACAATCGAGCTCCCGCTCATCACCTAATGGCGCTTGCAGGGCACACTGGAAACTAAAGAAGCACGCCAGCCAGTCCGATCACCAAATCAATCCCAAAGAGACTCCTCATGGAGGCCTCCTCCCCAGAAACCGAAGCTGTCAGATTTCATTAGAGCGACATGTCGGCTTCCACGGTAACTCCCAGCCACTGCGCGACGCGGAGTCATCTCTGGGAGTGAAAATCGAGTTCTGGGCACTGGATGAGTCCGCGTCTGCCGCCAGATAGTGACCCAGAGTGTCAGGCGTTGCTCAAATAGAGTGGCATGTGCCGCAAACATTTTCATGATTAATAAAAATTATTTTCCACTAACGAAACTATCGTGCAGCGGATGCAGAGGCTGTGGCTAATTCCCCGGCGAACAAAGGTGGCATAACTGGCCCCTCATAGACAAGACGGCCAGACCAGACGCCGGCCACGGAAACCGAAACTGACATTTGTCCAGTCTGGGCTTGGATTGGAATGGAGCTGGCTGGGTGCGCTGTCCGGCTAACTGGTCTCCTCCGCTGGTCTCCTACTGGCTACGGCTACTGGCTGCTATTTCTATTGAATGTGTCATGGGAACAACAACAGAAATGTGTTTTGATTTTCAACTGGCCTGTGCGGCGTTATTTACGACCGCCGGGCTGGAGTTGGGGCCGAGTTGGAGACCGGTTGCTGCCCGGCTGGAATGTGTGACGGCTAATCTTGGGGCAACTGACAACTGGATCCCAATTCCAATCCCGACCCAAACTGATCTCGATCTGCGGCGAGCCCCCGACTGCGAGAGACTGTTTCTGCCTGCGAGTTCTGGCTCAAAAATTTCAATTGAAATTTAATTAATTAGTTGACAGTTGGATTGACACTTGACTGCGCTCATACTTGACCAAATCGCTGTGGTCTTTGCCTACAATTTTCCACCCCACCTCTGCCTCTGCCTTTGCCTCTGCCTCTGCCGCCGATCGGGCGGGTTTCGGGTCTCCGCTAGCTTTTGTTCCGTTGGCTTGAGTGACAGGTGCTGTGTGTTTTTTAATAATTAAGTTTCCTGGAATAAACAGTTTGTCAGCGGGTCATAAATATTTGGGGGCTTAAGCTGATCTCAGGATCAACTAGAAGGCAATAGCCAGCTCTGAAATCAATCACGATCGGCGAGCAAGATGTATCCACGCCGATTGGGAGGGGCCATGGCCAAGCCGACCGGGGTGGAGGCCAGGTGCCCAGGGCGTATTCTAATTAAGCGTGAAGCGCACCTGGGGGCAGTGCTCCGCCGCTCCAGCGCACGCCTACTGCCGGGGCAGAGCGAGGAGCACCTCGCGCACAGAGTGCGCATCTCCCGGCCACGATTAACATACATACACTATATGCCTGTGCGTGTGTGATATCTGGCCGATCGTATCGATGGTCGCCCGAATCGCATCGCCACGTAAAGTGTGGCTAATTGCGGCTTCAAATAAAGAGCGCGACGAGAGCCGCCAAAAGAGGCTGGCGCATGAATACACGATCACTCGGTCGTACTCGCAGGGATCTGTTGCCTCCTCCAACGCTTGCCATCTCGCCATCTCGCCGAAAGGCTAAACAGCACTCCAAGACAGCCCTCATCCATCCGTATCCGTGGAAGCGTGGATCAGAGGAACTGATCCAGACAGCTGGCCGCTCAGCATTGGCCTAGGTTCAGCAACAGGCCCGAACCCAATCTCAACTTTGGACTTTGCCATTCCCACTAAGCGCGGTGTCTGTGTGTACTTAATGTGTGCTCGTCTCCCTCAAGTTAAGCGCTAATAATAGGCCAGTATTAGCGAAGGTGACGAGCTTTGCGACCAGCTTTCCCGCTGACTCTGAGGTGACACATTAAGCCGGGATAGATGGCGGGAAGATGTCGCACAACTGGCTTTGTGAGATTCACAAATCGGCCATTAAAACGTGACATGAATTAAGTGCATCTGGTGGGAAGCACGCCGAACGCGGCTCTGAGTGTAGGCCATGTTTTCCCACCTCACTGCCACACATTGTCATATTTGTTCGTGCCTCCAAATTGCATGCCAAACAGGAAGTTTGGAGCGATGTCCCGGAGGCACCCGGGACAGATAAATATATTCTCCTTTTGCACCTTGTCGCCGCCTCAAGGATAAAACACAATCGATGCCGACACAGGGGATACGACAGCGGCAGAGCCGACATCGACGACTCTTTATGGTTTAATCGATTTCTCAACGGTTTGGGTGGCAAGCAAAATTTGTCGTCGCCGTTGTTCAACAAATTTGTCAATGAGAGCGGCCAGTTCAGAATCGGTCCTCGGTCCTTGGGCCATTTTTGGCCATCTGTGCCGGCCAGCCGGCATATGCAAAGGACAGGGAGGTGTCGGAAGCGAAGGAGTCGGCAACGTGCCATAACAAAGCCAGCGGGCGGCCCGAGTCTGCCACGTGACTTTCCGGAAAACGGAAGTACACTGCCGGCGAACGGGATCTCTGATTTGCAGCGTTTTGTGTGTGCAAATAATGGCATGCGGTTACGCTGCCGGCGGGTCTCTGGCAAAGTCCTTGCAGCCTTTGTTTTGGCACATTTATTGCTTCCTGCAGTTCTGCAGGTGCCCCTGCGACCGGCAACTTACCTTGATCAGCTTCTCGCGTATCTCCCAACTGAATATGCCGGCGTTCTCCTTCCGGAGCTCGTCTATCCGCGTCTCGATCTCCGGCGAGGTCACCTTGGGCTTGGACCCACCTATCACGCCCGGCCTAATGGAGCCCGTCTCCTGGTAGCGGTTCAGGATCTTGGACACGCAGCCGTGGGAGACCCGCAGTTGGCGGGAAATGACACAGGGCCGAACGCCACTGGCCGCCATTTCCACGATCTTCAGGCGAATGTGATTGGGCAGCGGGCGACCGTTGATGAAGACGCCCCCGAGCTGGTTGACGCGACCCTGTCCTGTGAACGAGTGAATGAAATCGGATGAACACATAGTTTTGGGGCTATCTAAGTCTCAATACATCTCTAGCCTATAACTACAACTATTTAGTTATGGAGAAGAGCTGTAATTTTTATCCAGATATCCTGATAGATCCAGATATAGATATCCAAACCATTGTCCTGGTATATTGCGAATGATTTGAGTAGGAGAAACGTAGACTAGGACTCACCTTGAAAGGGATAACCCGCGAAGAGGGGGCGCAACGAGTTGGCGCTGGACATATCCATAGTCCGGATCCAATCTGCTTACTGATAACTTAAAAACTAAACCGATGCCTCACTGCAGCGCGAACTGGCCTTGGCTTTGGCTTTGGCTTTGAAGTAGTGCCTCAAAGTCGGTACAATTGCACAAGAGACGCTAGGTATTCTCTGTAGTTATTCACTAGGAAGCTGGCCCAAGGGCTCCACTCCATCACGCGAGCTCCTCCGCGAGCCGAGCGATTCCGACGGAAGTTCGCAACTCCAACCCGATAGGCAGCGGCGACAATCGAACTCGGACGCAGCGGGATTTTTCTTGGAATTACGCGCGCTTCGGCGATCAAACAGCACGAGACTTGAAAGGCAACTAAAGAGAAGCGCGAGCATAAATTAACGAAGGCCGGCCGGGTCCGGGCGATGTCGACGACTACTCCGCAATGAGATCGCTCCAAAAACTGGTTTCGCGCCGACCCACCACCACCACCGTGGGACGGAGCTGGAGACGGCGATGCTGGCTGCGGATGGGGAGAGCGAGAGCAGCTTTCGCGCCCGCCCCTCGGTGGTTGATAGCGCCACGGCACTCCAGGTACAGACACTCAGATACAATATGGCACCGATCAAACTTCGCTGCGCGACAGAGAGGCAAGAGCCGCGCAAGAGAGTTCCCGAGAGAATCGGTCTTTCTCCGCGCTTTAATCGAGCCAATGCCACGCCCGCGGAGAGCTCTGATTGGCTGAGCCAGTTCGGGGCGGCTCCCGGCTGGGTGTTTGATAGTGAAACGCATCCGCATCCGAATCGGAATCCGAATCCGAATCCGAATCCGAGTCCGCATCCGAGTCCGCATCCATAATCCGTCCGCACATCAACCCCCCGCCGAAATGCGCCCGATCACTCTGGGTGTGTGCAGCTGTCCCGTCCTGAATTGTATGACTTTTTTTGTCGCTGGCAGCCAATTAAAGCGTGAAGGCTGCCGTCGGCACAGGGCACTGGGACAGGGAACAGGGAACAGGGAACAGAGAACAGGACACAGACCAGACCCAACACCATTACCCATTGCCCAGACCAGGACGCATTATCAATCGTTCCGGTTTTGGCATTTTTAGCACCCACAGTTGCGATGTCGTGTGTCCCAAATGTATGTTTATCCCATTCTTGCTCTCCCTCTCCCGGCATCCTTCCCGGCTAGTTAGGCCAAGTTTTTGTCAGCAAGGTTTATGGGTTATGTGCGGGCTTCCTCTAGCCTCTTGGCTTATCCTCTCCCGGCGACACAGCCAGCTCATGCTTGCTTGCCTCGACGGAATCCTGGCCTGGGTTAGCCCAGGAAGCTGCATTTGATTTATGAAATGTAGTGTAATAATGACGCCGTGTGGGGATTAACTTCAAGCTCATTAGCTGGGTGCTTGGTATCCAGGATTGAAGGATTACATGTCAGGCAAATTATTAACGAGCTGACAGGCATCCAAAGTCAACATGGGAGCAGTGCCAGAGCCAAGTCTCGTCCCCTACAGAAACTTCTACCCCGATCTGGAAAGTCATTTACCGATATACAAACATAAAAATCCATCAACAGCCATTAATGGCAAACGAAAGTCACACCTGGTACAGTTTGGACGGTCTGCAGTTTTGAAAAATTGAAAAACCAACGAACAAAAGCGAAAACAGCGAAAGGACATCATCATAATATAAAGAATTAAGCGTGAAGTTTACGCATATTAAGGATACGCACATGCCGCCTGCATCTGGCTTCCACAGGGGACTACAAAGCCAGGGGAGAGCGGTAGATGGATTCAGAGCTAAAATGGCTGCCTTGTGCCCTTTGTGCCGTATGTCCGTATGTCCGTATGTCCGTATGTCCGTATGTCCGTGAGTGCGTGAGTGCGTGAGTTCGGGAGGGGCAGGGTCCTGGCAGCAGGCCACATGCAAATCTCTGCTCTATAAAAATATTCCAACATCTTCCGAGCTCTCGAACTGAATCGAGCGGAATGAGCTGGCAGGCTGATGCAACACTACCCATAGGTACTCGGGCCTATTCCCTAGGATCGTACTAATAAGCTGGCTCGGGGTCCCTGTGGTAATCAGCATAAAACTGGGTACTAATGAAGCGTTATGCAAGCGCTGCCAGGCACTTGAGTGCACTGGAATGCCTCATCTGCGCGGCAATGCAAATGAGCCACACAGGACATGCCTGGCCAGGGCATTAATTGATTGCGTCTCCGCCCGTTTCCGGGCTCAGGCCGAGACCACAGGCACTTGGTCACGATAACATGACAAATTCCCTAATTTGCGTATTGACAGTTTTCAATTATCGGAGCTCCTCATGCGTGGCAGCGGCAGAACCACAACTTTTGATAAGGAGCCGAGGCCCGAGGACCAAGGCGTCCTTTTAGTGCCTCTAGTCCATAAGTGTGGATGTGGCATATTAACTTCCTGCCTTGGAGTCTGGGGCGAGTAAATGGAAGGCAGGACTTCAAAATCACGTTAGACATGCAACGCCCGAATTCGGGAGCAAATCAGCTCAAAATACAGATGTTTAGGCATTCTGTATAAAATTTTTCATATTTTCAGAATCTAAATCTAACAAAAACGAAGAATTTCGGTAAGCCAGAAACGTAAACAATGAAAGCAAAACGTGTTAGAGTTCACACTCTTTGGGACACTTTCCAGTTAATATTTCGTCAACAAAGCCCCCAATTAGCGTCCATAAACGGAATTCAAACTCAATAGCTACGGCCGTAAAGGCATCGAATCCTTGAACAGGCCTTGAGGATCCTGAGCCACGCTACTGATAGCATTTTATGGCTGTGCCAAACTCCACTGTCTGGAGCTCTTATCCTGAATCGGAGCACATGTGGGCCACACTGCACACACAGTAACCGTGATTTACTGAGGGCTGTAAATTTTGTCGCCAAGCAGAGCAGACATAAAACTTGCTCTTTAGATCATTACGAGGGGCCGTAAAGGCCAGAGTGAGTACAGTCAAATTCATTCAAACTCACGAGATCGTAAACCTCTTTCGAATGGGAGTGCGAAGTGGTCTTCAAAATTATTATTATCTCCCTCATGAATAGCCGAAGGCTTCTCAGAATGGACCTCTGGCAAACGGCATCTGGCTCGGACTGGGGCCAAGGACTACCGAATCCGAGTCTAAGTCTCCTAAGAGCTCGATGTCCTAGACCGAGCACCGCCACTCGCTGTGCAGCAGCTCCTGGCACCCCGCCGCTGTAACACCTCCGTCGTCCTTGCCACTGCCACTGGCACTGGCACTGGGTCTGTCTGGCTGTGGCAGGTCCGGCGGGACCAACGACGGCGTTTGTTTGCCTTGCAAATTTAGCATGAAGGAGTGAAAACTGTTTGACAACTGTCCTCGCTGTGTGCGCTGTGGGTACGGGTACGGGTGTGCGCGAGTGTGTGTGCCTAATTTTCACTTGTCCAGGTCCAGATGGACGAGCGATCTGTCATATGTGATTGTCCAATATTTGTCGGCCCGCCGGGCTGTTTGTTTTGCCTTCCGTTTGGGTCAACAACTCCCTACTTGTGGGCCTGGAGACTACTGTGTGCCCAATCTCAGGGTTCCCGGGCATCTGTTGACAGTTTTCTAACGGAGATTTGATGGATCAGTTAGCGGAACCTCATTTCTGGAGAGGATTCAGGTGGGAGTCGGATGTCGGGTTCCTGGAAGGAACTGCAAAGTGCAGAGTCCTGAAAACAGATATTTGCAGAGCTGGGCCTCAGTCCTCGGTCCTCGGTCCTCGGTCCTCGGTCCTTGGTCGGATAGGAAACAATTTTAATTTCATGCAAAGAATTAGTTTCGAGACTTTCAGAGTCTCATAAAAGCCAGCTGCTCCGAGGAGACCAAGAGAGACATCCCGAGACAGCCGACGACGACTTTAATGGATCCGCCGCCGGTCCAGGAAAGTTTAGCGTGTTTCGCTTAAATGAAGTACCAAAAACTCAATTTATTTGCAATTAAATTGTGAAACAAAACTGCACGGGGCACGGGGCACGGGGCACGGGTCGAGGACGGGGCATTTGCATTGTCCGGCCAGCAGAGACCTACCTCGCTCCGGACTCGGCCTCGCTCGCACACTATCTGCGTCCTTTTCCCAGTTGCAAGTGCGTGGCTGCGGCACGAGCTTTGATCTTGCCCCGTTCACACGGATGGCCTCCACTCCTCGCCACCCTTGCCATCGCCATGCCACCCATCAGCATCTCATTTGAGAGCTAAGGCGCTCTGCGACTGCGACTGCGACTGGGCTATATGTCATTGTAACATAAAAGTTCAATTTTAATTGCCGCGCTTGACGTGCTCAAGGTATTTGGCTTGGCATTTTTACGATCACTTTGGCAAATGTGCGCTTCAAAGCCATTTCAGTCAGTTCCGAACTCCGAACTCCGAGTTCGCGCTCGCGCTCGCGCTGCCCGTGGAGCTCCGAGCTTGTAGCGCACGGATCTCCGACCGACTTTTGTCGGCCACTTTGTCCAGTCACCGCAGGCCTCATCCCCATCCCAGCCCAGCCCATCCTCTGAGGCTCTGTGTCAAGTCGTAAAACACATCAGCATCAGCATCATCCGCAGCCGCAGTTCCAGCCTCAGTCCCAGCCTCAGTCCTCGCCTCCATCTCCGCCAGCCCGAGTTGTCGCTGTCGAGCATGAATTTTACATATGTTCATTTGTTTATATGACTGGGGTTTGGAGCCGGCTCAGATTGGCACTCAACTTAAGCGATGGCAAATCCGTAACTCATTTCGTCTGTGTTCCTCGTTTTGTGTTGTCCGTTAACTGCTCACGCAGAATCTTGAAGTGCAGCCTTCACCGAAATTCGCATTTGCATTTGCATCTTCGCGTTTTCCCACACACTTGCCTTGTGTTTGATGGCCGCTAAAGCTTCGTTTTTGGGGAAATATTTGAGGGCCAAACGGCTGCCTTGGCAACTTGTTATGAGAGTCTGCAAAGTGGGCCATCCTCGGCCGATTCCCCCATTTCTCTCAGTGCCTTCCATATATCTCCCGCATCAATAACATAAATTAAAAACGCAGCCAAAAGCCAACTCCCAGCGGCATTCGCTTTGAGCAAGCTGCTGACACATGCCGCTCCTCCTTCTTCCTCTGGGGGCCCACCTCTGGCCTGCCGGGATCCTCATCCGCGGAATCTGCAGACTGCGTGTCGTCTCCCACACGGAGGGAGCGAGCCCATCGACGGCAGGCAGGGAGCAATTTGTTTGCGGCGGTGTCCATTCCGCTTAGCGTCCCAGGAGGGGCTGGGCGTTCTTCCGCGGGCAGTTCGTTATAATTTATTTAATGGCTAGCAGGCCGCCCTCCGCCTGCTCCATGAGCAGATCCTCCTGGCCAGCTGTTGAGTAATTTGCTAAACATGCAACCCCCGCCAGTCGATGGAGCAGGGCCGGCCAGATTTTCGCAGATTTATGGCCGAGCGTATTGTATTGTCTGCGGTGTTTATCGCCGGGCATTGGCTGTAAAGCCGGCTTATAGGCTGCCGAATGCGTTTTTAAACAGTGCATGCTAAATCAAAGATCTCTGTTCCTCTCGATCGCCGACCGCCGACCGCCGACCGCCGACCGTCAATTTCCGGCGAAAGTCGCGGGCAGTCTCGGGAGATAACTAAATTACCGGCAACACAACGACCACAGGAGTCATAATTGCGGTGGGCGGAGTATCGGGCATTGGGCGTTGGGTGGGCGGACAGGGACAAGGACAAGGACACCGCGTACTAACAAACCATTAACACTCGAACCGCAGACTGACGGCACGCAGAGATGCGACATTTGCCCAATCGGCTACCTGTTTTCCTGCCGCGGCGGTAGGTCCTGGCGGGAGGACTCTTCTTCTTTTTGTCGCATGATTAGAGGCCATTACAAATCGTAAGTGTTACGCTCCGTCCCTGTCTCTGTCCCAGTCTCCGTCCCCGTCCCCGTCCTCGTCCTCGTCCTCGTCCTCGTCCTCGTCCTCGTCCTCGTCCTCGTACGCCGGGCGACTCTGCGTCTGGACTTGGCCAGACCGAAACTGCCGGTGGTCCAGAGACTTTGTTTGGCTCGGCTCAGCTCGGCTTGGCTCGGTTTTGTTTCCTGCTTCACGGACCTGTCTGTCGGCCAAATAGACTTGTCAAACTGTGCCGATGATCGATTTGACACGCCAACTTAGTCAACTTCTGGATACGGCCTACATCCTGCACTGCCACTACCACTGCCGGCGTTGCCAATCGCTTTAGCAGCGCTTTTTAGCCTAAACGCACACACAGCAAATACGGCGATCCGGCAGATACGCATCTGCCGGGCTGGTAGGCGTCGCGTCGGCACAACACCCGAAAAGGTGTTGCCAAATTATGCTAATTAAATTAGAGACTTGGCATTTGTGGGTTTTAGACGAGCTGGGAATTAGCATAGAGCGGCAATAACGATAATGGAGACGCTGCTGCCTTACGTGTTAATCGACCTAATGACGCTTAGATGCTTATTGCAAATTGATTTTGGACGCCCACTAAAGGCTGTGAGTTACTTCCAGCGGCGCAGATATGGATGATAATTTAAACAGCAGTAAAACCCCTTCGCAGAATCGGCTGTCTCGCTGTCCGATGAGTAATAGATGGAAAACTCCTGTCACGATTTCAGAAAGTTATACTGTCCAGCATAATGGTGGTCTTATCTGACCCGGGCGGCGGCATCTTCAAAACCAGCCCAGTAATAATCCCCGGTTCCAGGAACCTACCATCAATTAAATGCGCAAAATGGCGCAACAAATCGAAATCTAATTAAATCAACAGAAGATAACATGCGGCTCAATTTTCTACACTCGCCGAAAAGAAACCCGGGGCCCAGAAAGCTGCAATTTGATTTGGAAAAGCCGGCACGAGGTCTTACATCTGCCTTAACGGGACTGGACTTGAGGCCACCATTATGATCGCGGCAAGTTGGGAGCCACAACTCCCCACTTTGACATGTGCCGACGACCGACCTGGGAATAGTGGAGAATCACGCTGGCCAATTGTCACTTTTGGGAAAATCAACAAAGTCGAAATTGTATCAAATCGATTTGGAGATGCAACTGTAACTGAGGCATGGATGGCCATCGGGAAATGCGTTTTTAATTAAAGGTAGAACCGCGAGCACACCAAACGCCGAGCCGTTCAATGGCTCTGAGCAAACCTCTGAATAATTATTTATTTTCCGTTTTCACATGGACACACACACAGCGGCGGCAGACGATAATTTCGGAGATCGGTGGCGGGGCGAGTGCATAGCTAAAATGCATTTCGAATGCATTTATACTTACTATGGTAAATAAATCAAAACCACCGAAACCAGAGGGAAGACTCCTGCCCATGCACGTATGTGTAGTATATGTAGATTATTTATGTTTTTTTGTGGCCGGAGTGCCTAAGTATGCCCTGAGCTGCATCATCCTCAAAGGATTGATTGCGTTTCGTGATTATTTCGTCTATGACTGCGTATTCGAGCCAGACACAGGGCTAGGGGCCGGACATGCTAATATTTCAATGTCAAATTAGCTATAATCGTAATGTGATAAAAGATGAATTATTCTCCACCACGGATGAGGTAGGATGGAAGCGATCTGGATCGAGAAGACATTTGTTCCGAGAGCTAGCGGGTTGGGTCCCAGTCTGAACTCGCCGAGGACCCGCTATCGACGGATGGCCTCTCTCCTGGAGAGATCCGATCATGACGACCGATTTGGCCGTGTCGGGCTGAGTCGGCGGAACCCTTTTATTGGGTAATATGTGCAGGCGTCATAATTACAATCATTGACATCGCACCTCTCACGGCCGCCACGGCAGGTGCTAAACGAGTTTATGGCTTGACGCCAAGCGCTGGCCCATCGGAGATCTGGAATCGGAGCGAAGGAATCTAATCCATATCAGGAGGCGGTCGGAGTGCGATTCGGGATCGGCTCGGAATTAACAGGAATGCGATAAACGAAGGCGCTACGCCCTGGGCAATTAGGGTGGATATTCCTTCGTCTTCATCGCGATCAGCACTCGCTCCTTTGGATTCGGGGAATCCGTACATTTCAGCGACTGTGACCGAGTCCCGAATGCATTATTTACGACGGCACCGCCGACGCGGGCTGTTAGAATTCACACTTCGATGGTGGCGGTGGCGGTGGCGGCGGCGTCCTGGGTGTCCGTATCCTCCCCTAACTCCCTCACACCACTCCACTCCACTCCACTCCCCGGCCCGGTTCTGTTCACACTTTTGCCGACAAAGCGCCGCAAACGAAGCTGCGCGGAGTGGAGAGGGAAACCACAGATCATGCACATAATGGCATTCTTTGTGCGCCCAACCAGAGTCAGGCGGTCCTCGGGCTATATCCTTATGCCGCGTCATCCCGCACATTACTCCTGATTGGCTGGCTCGGCTCTGCCTACGGGGTCCTTCGCTCCTGGACTCGCCAACTGGCATTCCACATTTCTGGGGGCGTCTTGCGATCACACATTATTAATTCGTTTTTAACCGTTCTGAAGGAGTGATATATTTGTACATATTACTCTTCTCACCTCTGCGGCGGCCAACTGGCCCCGATCCCGATCCTCCGCTGCCAAGTAGCCGCCTTAATTAATCATCTCCGACTCTGGTCTGTTTCTGGGATTTGGCTTTCAGCTTGGAGCCAGGCCAGGCCGGGCCAAGCCGCCCCTTTGTGGTAACATTTGCTGTGTAAACAGTTGCGGTTGAGTTTTAATTTGGTTTTCTTGTTTCGCCGCCACAGCTGTTGCTCGGCTCCAGCTACAGCTACAGCTCCAGCTCCAGCTCCAGCTCCAGCTTTGCTTAAGCTGACATATGGGCGTTAGTGGTAATTTCTCAGCGGAATTTATTGGGAGCGTTTTGGGAGTCATTAGCCGAGCGTTTCGGACGGGGTCTTCATTACACACTAATACACAACGCTTATGAAAAATTATCCCGTTTGGGCAGTAACTTCTATCGATAGGGCAGGCCCCTCCCGAAAGCCTCTCAAACGTCTTCTGAGAGCGAACAGAATGCCTGTAAAAATTGGATTCCACAGCATTTTCAGGCCATCACTCAAGTCAATTCCTTTGGCCGCAGTCAGCCGTTTGTCTGCCTTTTCCGCAAATGAATTTTCCAGCTCGAACTGATACTCGACAGCTAGGCAAATACATCGACTTCCCTTCTGCCTGGCTCTCCCTCCTGGCTAACAAAAAATATTAAAAAATTCCCACAAAAATGCCAGAGTCAACGAAGAGAAAAGTATTTCGTCCTCGACTGGAGCTGAGTCTGAGTCTGAGTCGGGGCCATTTATTTCCAACATATAATGTGTATCGAAAGCTGCCTGCTCCCAGATGTGGTCCAGGTCAATGCGAAAGTGAACAGAGGAGACTGTGTAGACTGTGTAGCCACCGATTTGGGAGAATTGTAGTCAATGCATATAATAGAGCGAACACTTGCCATTTGAATTCCAGTGTTCGAGGGGCACAGATTCATCATTCCCGCTGACACACAGTCCGTATCTGAGTGTGTATCTGCAACTGAATCCGAATCTGAAACGATGCCGGCGTCGGCGACTTTGCCAATCGCACAGTAGCAGTTTCAGTTGTCAAACGATTTGAGCGATTGCCTCGAGGCGAAGCCACACACCGAGCGTGGCGGGCAGGCAGACAATAGTCCCGCAATTATTGCCAAATGGCACACATTCAGCGCTCGGCGTCGCACCCACGCCGAAAGTATCTCACAGATACGGCTACAGGGGCACCTCGCCCCAACCAACGAGCTACAAACAACCACAGTGGCAACAGCTCAGTCGTATCCACACATTGTTCCCGTCCACAGCCTTGCCTTGGCTATGATGCCGCATAATTTCAATGCTCGCACACGCGGCGTATACGCAACATGGCCGAAACTTCTTTGATTTCGGCCGACACTCGCCGCCGAGAGCTCGTAGCTCGTAGCTCGTAGCTCGTAGCTCTGAGCACTCGCACTCGCACTCGCACTGCCAGAAAATTAACCAAAAGTCATGCACTCGGAAATGGAGTTTACTTTTCCATTCCTCTTCCTTTTTGCCCGTGCGAAAATGTTTCTGTCAGCTTCCCACTCGTCGTCCACACATATTAGTGGCCGTGTCGAGTCTCTTTCTCATGAATATTAATTTTGGCTTTTGTTTCGGCCGTGGTTTGGGTATGGGTATGGGTTTGGGTATGGGTGGCCCCTGGCTGCCTCTAATTAATGTACGCAAGCAGCGCCTCGGCTCGGTAATTGAATCGCAGCTGCGAAATGAACTTTTAATGGAGCGTGTCGCTAGTTAAACTATGCAGTGCCGGAATAGAGTCCTTTGTAACTGGCGCGCAGGCACTTGCGCCTTGGAATCAATTGATCGGACTTGTTTGCTAACTGAGCCAGCGAACAGGAAAATCCCGCAGCGGGGGGACCCAGACACGTGTACCTGAGCCCCAAAGAACCCCCATTCCCCATTTAGACCCAAGGCCATTGGCAAGTCTTGCCGCCAGAACGGAATGCAAAGGAAATGCGATTCATGGCCTGTCTAGTGTCTGGGCGAGGAGGGAAGGATGGGAGGAGCCCGAGGGCTTAGAACTTTGCATTCTGTTTTTCCTGCCGCCCCACAGTCATTCCCAGCCTTCAATTGTGCCACCGTGTTTGCTGCTCTACGGATTCCATAATAGAAATCTATTTCTGTGACGGGCGAGGGAGAAACTGTTTATTTGCGAGGGCGGCGGCGGAAATCGTGCTTCTAATGTGATTACGATATGCGCAATCAACTCCGGCCCAGGGCCGGGCAGGAAATACACGCGGGAGTGGAGCATAGATACCCAAGGGACTCGCATAACTCCAAATCAAGCGCAAATAAAATAAATAATCAGCAGCTCTAACCCACTCGACCTGGAGTTATCCCAGAGCCAGAGCCAGAGCCAGAGCCAGAGCCAGAGCCAGAGCCAGGGAGGAATACGAGTCGAAATTCAGCTCGGCTTTCCGAGGGCGGAGCTAACGAAATTGCAGCCATGCTATGGAAATGCTCTCTCTCGCTCCCTGTCGCTTCTGATTCGACCGCACTGCTCTGGCCTGCACACGGAGCCGGGAGGGTGCTGCTCTGCTCTAGCCAACCGACAGATCGCCACCTCTCGCTCGCGCTGTCGCTGCAGCTCTCGGCTCAACTGCTCGCACTTCCACCCTCGCCGCACCGGTTCTCCCGGCTGACCAAAACTGGTTTTCCCGGGCCCGGAGAATCTCACGAATTCGTTTTAGTCGTGTGGCTGACCGTCTCAAAATCAGTTTCGAGCTGTCAAGCAAGCGAGCAGCATCACCTCTCACAGAGCCCTCGAGAATTCGACCAAGAATATTCTACCCTGTTTGTGTTTCGGGCAACTGTGTGAAGATCGTACCTAAGACTATAAGACGAGAGACGGGAGACGGGAGACGGGAGACGAGAGTTCAGCAAGTGTACCCCAGACGACGTACGGATTACTTCAACCTCAAGGAGACATGGCTGTTTCGGCTATCAACATGACACCCTACTTTGCCGGATATCCCTTCCAAGGTAAGCACCGATATCGACACCGATGGCAGATTGCAGATCACAGATCATAGGCTATAGACCACAACGAGATTTACCAATTACCACAATTACGAGTACAAAACGTCAGGCTGACGCTGAAAAGTGCTGGCTCATCATTCGGGCAGCGCTTTCGCCCGCTGTTTTCAAACGAGAGATCATTACCCGCCCGGCAGCATGATCAGTTTTTGACTTATTGATTGTGATCGGCCCAGGCCCAGACCCAGGTCCAGACCCAGGCCCAGACCCAGTCTCAGACCCAGTCCCAGCCCCATCCCCAGCCCCAGACTTAAGCCCAGTGCGGACTTTGCAGACTTTTTGGCGCGACCAGCTCATGGCTCGTCTCTTGCCCCGGCGGCTTTGAGGCGCTGGGCTTTGATCTTGGGTCGGCTCCGATCCCGGGACCCGAGTCTGTGTATCACGTAGCTGGCAACGTCAGCGCCCCAAACAGAGACCCTGCCTGCACATGGACTGGGATTTTATTTCTCTTTTCGGCTTTCGGCTTTCGGCTTTTGGCTTTCGGCATTCGGCTTTTCGGCCGTGTTGTGTTTGGTGTTTTTGGGGCTGGCACACACACTTGTACTCGTATTAGCCGGCACAGCTGGGCGTCTCTGCAGCGCGTATGGATTATTAGTTTGATTTGATTGCATGAGCCGGCCTGGGATGCAGCTGCATTCCCGGCCAGATCGGCACTTCAGTGCCAGCCAGGCTTTCTATTCTCTCGCAAAAAGGTCTACGCAAATTGCCAATTTGCGTTCTGTTGTGTCTACAAATGGCCAACGAATCGTTTGTGACCGTCGCAACAAAAGATCGTGCCAAGTGATCCTCGGGCTTATCCTGCTTAGAACGATCCGAGTGCCGCTCAATTGGGCACGAAAAAAAGTTAATTGAAAGATCTTGGCCCGAATACCACCACCGAAGGCCACCAACAAACGCACTTGAGCCTTAGTAAGAGGATAACAGGAGAGGGATTACCCTCGATCTCAGACTGCTCAGATTACTTATCTAGATGCCTTCTTTCTTTTGCTTCTAGGACAAGGTCGCGTCAACCAGCTTGGCGGCGTCTTCATCAACGGCCGGCCACTGCCCAATCACATCCGCCGCCAAATCGTGGAGATGGCAGCCGCAGGAGTCCGGCCCTGCGTCATCTCCCGCCAGCTGCGCGTATCCCACGGCTGCGTCTCGAAGATCCTCAATCGCTTCCAGGAGACGGGCTCCATTCGCCCGGGCGTGATCGGCGGCAGCAAGCCGCGCGTGGCCACGCCCGACATCGAGGCCAGGATCGAGGAGCTGAAGCAGTCGCAGCCCGGCATCTTCAGCTGGGAGATCCGCGCCAAGCTGATCGAGGCCGGAGTCTGCGACAAGCAGAGCGCCCCATCGGTGAGCTCCATCTCGCGCCTGCTGCGCGGATCCTCCGGAGCGGGAACGTCTCACAGCATCGACGGCATCCTCGGCGGAGGAGGTGCCGGCTCGGCGGGCAGCGAGGACGAGAGCGAGGATGACGCCGAGCCCAGTGTGCAGCTGAAGCGGAAGCAGAGGCGCTCACGCACCACCTTCTCCAACGACCAGATCGACGCCCTGGAGCGCATATTCGCCCGCACCCAGTACCCCGACGTGTACACTCGCGAGGAGCTGGCCCAGGGCACTGGCCTGACCGAGGCCCGCGTCCAAGTGTGGTTCTCCAACCGCCGTGCCCGTCTGCGCAAGCAGCTGAACACCCAGCAAGTGCCCGGATTCGCCTCTTCAGCCGCCTCTTACGGAGCCACTGCCTCCGCCGCCTCTGCCGCTGCCGCTGCTCCCAACATGGGCATGGGCTTTTACAGCTCCCAGTCCTGGCCGGCTTCTGGAGCTGGCTATGAGACCCACCCCGGATATGGCGGTTCGGTTGCCTCTATGTCTCCTGCCAGCAGCACCTCTGGCAGCAGCTCTGCCGCCCACAGCCCGGTGCTGTCGCAGGCCCAGCAGCCAGGCGTCAGCGGCGACTTCATGAACCCCACCTACGGCGTGGGATCGGGCAGTGGCACTTACTCTGCCGCCGGTGCCTCCGCCTATTCCATGCCCAGTGCCGCCTCGGCTGCCACATCCGCCGAGCAGCTCCGTTCCCAGTTCGCGTCCGCAGCCGCCTCTGGTTCCCATCATCCGACCTCGTGGGACAGCTACAACTTCGCCGGCTCCTTCTTCCCGCCCTCGGCTGCCGCACCCAACCACATGGGCGGATACCACCACCAGGTCGACCAGAAGAGCTCCATGATGCCAGCCGCCACCACCTATCCCTACTTCGGCTTCTAGGCCAGTGTGGCTCCTTTGGTAGTATTTTAAAGTTAGCCATAAGTCTTCACCTAAAGACCCTAAGACTGTTTAAAATTATTTCGAATATTACTTTAAGGATATTGTTCTTGTAGACTTAAGAGGAAGAGCGATAATCAAAAGAATAAAAGTTGAAATTTAAAATTGAACTACCTTATTTTTAATTTTTAATAAGGGACAATGCCTTCATAATCTCGATTTGGGGGAGAAAGGATCGGACTTGCATTTCATTCTCTTGGCCATGGTGAGGGCAGCTAACATAGATTTGAGATAGATAGAGATAGATATGGAAAAGAGGGTCAAAGTCATAGACGGATTCGGAGGAACCACTAGAATAAAATATTAAAAAGAATATAGTACAAATTAAATCATTTTCGTGAATTACTTAATTTAATCCAATTATAAATCCACGCAGAAGAACCCATCCCTACACTAGCATCTTATGCAAAAGGTTTTTAATATTTAAAGATCTGTAGAGCAAGATCTGCGACGGAGGCTTAAAATATGCTTCTGGACAAACATCCCACATTGAAATATAGAAACGTGGGTATTAGTTTTAAATAGGATTTCCTAGGGGCCGCTTGGACCTTTGTCACATTCAATTGATCCCATTATTGCATTGCAACACAATGGAGACAAGCCTCTCACACTCCATTAGAGTCTAATAGCCTCCAAGATCCCGGACCTCACACAGGACCTGTTGTGGCCATGTACATGCGGCAGGGCCCTGACAGGTTCACACAAGCACAAGCAACTATAATCCCTCAAAATAGTTCAGGAAATTGTCCCTGAAATGACAGGATGACAATGTACTAACATGTCGATCGCCCATCTATCCCTTGTAGCGCTGCGACTCCTCGTCGTGGCTATGTGGCTATGTGGCCGAGGGCGGGGGCGCTCTCTTCTGACATATCCAGACAACAAGCCGACTCATGATCTGACAATTAAACAATTAGAGACAAAAACGGCAAACACGTACAGTGGATGCGATAATACGAGAATAATTTAGGAATTGATCATTGTCCGGGGAGCCACACACATCGCTGGCAGCAAAATAGAGCAATTGACAATGGGATGCGCAAAATATGAGCACTGGACTCCGGCGACCACCAACGTCACCGGGCCAGCAGCCAGGACATTAAAGATGCCGCCTAGATGTGGGCCTGGCCGAAGATGAGAGGACCCGAAAGGGCGGCGAAGTGCACACGGGAGTGAACAAAGCCATTGACAAAATGACAGCGAGGGAGGGCAGGACCTACTTGTCCGGCGAGTCCTTTCCCCATGCACTCTGCACCCTGCACCCTGCACTCTGCACCCTGCACTAGTTACGGCCGATCGGGACTTGGGTGGTGCTAGCTGCGGCCCATAGCCGTAGGTAGGAAGATCTCGAGTCTCGGCTGTCGGGTCTCGGTGCCCTTTCTTCAGGACCTTCCCGCTGCTCCCAATTATGTGTGCTCAGCGGGCGTCGCACTTACCACCTAGAATGAATACGTTCTCCGGCCGTCAGAGAGCCCAAATGAAAACATCAATTAGTTCATATCGCCGGGCCTCGGCAGCCCCGATGAGGATGAGGATCGGGAGCCAGTACTATCTGGCTCTGCCACGACGACAGGTTCGTGGTCTCTCTTTTCCGCACTCAGCGCGAGGGCGATAATGTGTGTCAGCTGTGACAATCATAATTGATCGCACATCTCGTCCTGGGGAGTTCCATCCTGCCTGGCCTGTTTCCACTTTGTCATTCCCATGCCATACAGTAGCCTGCGGCTTCGTTTGTCCCGACGACTGTTATCCTGGGCTGGGTCCCGGTCTCAGGCCCACCAACTTGGATATTTTTATGCACAAATTTAATTTGTGTGGCCAGTCGAGGGCCGAGTTTCTGTCCCGAGTGCGAGTTCCGCTGCGGCACTTTGACAGGGCTGTTGAAAGGCCCTCCCGACACCGAAATGAAAGCCGTGATTTATGCGTTTTCGATAGACGGGGCCCGAGAGTTGGCAGCATGCGAATTCGGTTGCCTTGTTTCTTAAGCCTGACTTCCTGTGCGGTCGATTCGGCCAGAGGTGTAGCTCCGGTAGCTGGCTACACTCTCTGGCGGAGTCCTGCTTATGATTGATGATGATGATCTGCCGAGCTGCCGATGTTATAGGGCACCCACCCAATACGGCCTACGATCTTCCGCTAGTTCTACATATTTTCCTCTTATTAACATACGTATATCCGAACTACATGAAACCAATCGGAAATGCAACCGTTAATTGCCACCGACCTGCAGCGATAATGCAGAGCCACCGTCCGCTGATGAATTATAATTCAATTTCAAGTGTTGACGTTTTGGGAATTTTCCGCCAATTTTTCACACACTCATTTGCTTGTTTCGAGCCGCACGCCGAAAAATATTTATCATATATTCATTAAAAATTATTTACGTATAAAATGGCGCAGCCGGAAAACAACAACAACGACCGTGCCGAAAGCGGCAGCGATATATGTATCTGCTTATGTTCACGTTCGCGTTCGCGTTCGCGTTCATGAGAGCCATGGCAGCGAGCGTTGATAAAACATCAAAGCCAATCTGATAAGGAACGCTTTAAATTCCGTTACGTAACGCAAATTTAGAGCATATCTCCCGGCGTGTTGTTTCTGGACCGCTGTGTGGCATCGCGAGGGCTGGTTCTGACTCCGCGTCGCCTTTGGACGCGGTTCGTCTTCCTCTCGGAGATGGAGGGTGCCTGCTCTTCGGAAACCGCTGCAGGGCAATTACGCGTGAATTTGATCGATTTGCGTTGAAAATTTGATAGGCCGGGTGTTTGAGTTACGCATGTGAGCTTTTAATCAACTCGCAGCGGTCAGCGCGCTGCCCGAGGTGCCAGTATGTCTATATTAGGAAGGGTTCCTGTTTGGGCAGGTGACTGCGATCCCTTCCTTTCTAACGGAGTCTGAAGCCTCGTTGCGCACTGAAGGCAGGCTCCTACGAGCCATCTAATCATAGGCCTCCTCCAATGTCTTTATATGCCACTAAAAGCAACACAATGATCGCTTGGAAAGAGGGCCCCCGGCCGGGCCAGCTTCGCTTCCACAAAGTCTGCAGTCTGCAATTCACAATCGATGACGTCGATGGAGAAGCCGCAGCGGCAGCCGCAACTAAATAACATTATAATTCAATAAGAAACCCCCAGACCGGGAGGAGCCCTGGACCGGGCCCAGAAGATCGACTGAGTAATGGCAGTGCAGCTGCGAGTCGATTTCGAGCCCAACTCGAGCCGATTGGACCCCACAGGAAAAAACTGCGGTTCGATATCTCTTTGATATTCGGAAGTACGTATATATATATTATTTTGTGATATTAGAAGGATTTTAGTACGGGTTGGTATAGTGAGCCCTCAGAGTTCAGAGATAAATATTTAAAGGTCCTAAACTTGCCATGAGATAGTCGTTGGATTAATGGGTCTATAAATAATAGATAAATAGTTCCATAATTTTATTATTATCTACGAAGTGTTTCAGATCTTAAGGCATCTGCTGATTATAGTTTAACTAACGATTTTTTGTACTGTGCAGCGATGAAGCGGCAGCAGCCAGCCTGTCTGCACCGGCAACACGAACAAATTGTTGTTATTGCCGCCGATGCTGGCCAGCAATTGCAGAAATCATCAGAGCGGCCTGCAACGTGTAATTTCCATCTCTGATGGTGGCAGTTGCATTGTTGCAAGTGTCGGAGCGGGACGGATGCCGTCGGCGTTTTCTTTGAGCTCTGAGCACTCGGCAGCCGGCACTCGGCGCACTCGGCGCACTCGGCACTTGGCCGTTTTAACCAAGCGTAAAAATATGCACAAGCGTCAGTCGCAAGATTCGGAAATGTGGATCGCAGAGAGATGTGATTACAACGGAGTGCTTTGATTATTTATTAAGTAATGCCAGAGCATTCAGGTGATCGTCGAAGGGCGATCGGCGATCGGCGATCAGCGATCAGCGATCAGCCTGAGCCTGAGCCTGGGCCTGGGCCTGGGCCTGAGCCTGAGCCTGAGCCTAAGCCAGGCTTGATCAGGTTGCACAAATTGAATGTTATTTTACAAAATGCGCGCACGTAGTTAGTATACGTGCCGTTTGCGATGGCGACTGGCAGAAGATGACCAATTCGGAGTCCTGTCCGGGTGAACCGATGGGTTCGGAGGCGACTGTGGAGCAGCGGACTTGGCATGGCGCGCGAAGATTCTTTGATCATTTCACGCTCATTTGCCGGCGCACACACACAGTCACTGACACCCGATGATCTTTAGCATATTTTACGCTCAACTTGTGATCAAACCGTAACTTTGGTGTCGTAGCTGCTCGGGAGGCTCGCGAACGGGGGATCGGGGTAGTGGAAAGTGGCCACCAGTGCGGATGAGTCATGAACCATTCGCCTGTACCATCCATCAGGGTAACTAGCCGGCTATGATATATTTGCATACTGCCATTGCTTGGGAAAGTTGGCGAGAGCAGTTCGAGATGAACTCCGACGTGGCTGTGGCATTGGTTTTGGGTCTGGAGATGGAGATGGAGATGGAGAAGGAGAAGGAGATGGAGCTGGAGATGGAGCTGGAGATGGAGCTGGAGATGAAGCTGGCAATGGTATTGCAGTGCTTCTTGTTGCCGTTGTGTCTGTGCCATTTTTGCTGAACATCACTTTGCCTTGGCTTATATTTTATTATTTTTATTTTTATCGTTATTGCCATTGTTATTGTGCACGCTGGCAACGTTATTTTCTGTGTTATTTCCTAGCCAGCCCAGCTTTGTGCTTGGCTTTGATCTCCGCCGCCAATGCCGGCCAACTGGCATTTGTAATTGTAATTGTAGCCGTATTGTGCTCGTACTCGTACTTTCGAGCTGATTCGCTTACAGATGTCTTCGGCTGCTTTTCTATCGGAACAAAAAGCGAGACAAGCGTTTGTTATTATGTCAATTGTTGGTAATTTCTAAAACTCACAAAGACACTGGCACCCTCAAAAGCTCGCTCTCTCCGGTGCGCCCAGCACGTTTCCAGCCTGGAGTTCCCCAATTTGCTACGATAAGTGCTCGCAAATGTGTTACGTCTTACTCAGAGCCTTGATCCTAAAAGGCCTTTTGTGGGAACTACGCATTTGCACTATTCCACCGTGAACACCCCCGAACAACAACTACGGAGTTTGCATGACTCTGTGAACGAGTGGAAAAACGAATTTCCACGACTTCTCCCCGCTGCCCTATACAAACAACCCAATCATTTAAATGAAATATTTCGCGCCACGGAAGTCATTCCCATGCCAGGAGGGGAATAATGTGCGAAAGGATGCAGCAGTTGAGGCCAATCGCCAACGGGAAACTGGAAGGCAGCCAGCCCGGGAGCGATGCTGAGCGAAGTGGGTTCTAGGACAGCATAGCCACCACCACCATTGCCATCTCTGCCATCTCTGCCATCACTGCCATCACCTAGCTGATAGGCGCGCAAATTGGCGTGAAGCGTGCAGAAATCACGGGAAAATGACAACGACGGGAGCATTATTTTTCAACAGATCTAAAATGAAACATTTTTTGACACTTTCCGCTGCCATTCTCTCGGCCCGGCAGCTGCCCTGGCCCTACCCTGATCCCGCCAAGGGGAGGTCCTGGCAGGCCGCGCGCCCAAGTGTCGGAACAGGATGAGGTGGCGGGAATGGACGACTGCAGCTTGCTTAGCGGAAAGATGGATTATTTTTACGCTTATTACGCTTCGATCTGCTCGGTGGATGTTTGCTTTTGGCGGTTATAAACGCTTGGTGTGACCGAGCCCAAGCTGAAGTTGTTCCGCCTGGTGGTTGAAAGAATCCCACATCCTCTACTCCCCGCGGCAGCCATCATGAATTGCCAGAATCCCTGCCAAAAAGGGAAGTCCGGAGAACGGCAGCCATTGCTACTACCCTGACGAAGTCCCCATAATGCGTTTTACTTCGTTTTATGAAGCCTAGATGCTTTAGAGGCTTCAAGCAGTGTACTTTAGAGATATATATAGATTTATTCTGTGACCAGATCATCGTCGCTAATAAGGAAGTCGGCAATTACAGTTCGGCCACTGCTAACTGGAGACCCTCACGGGGCTTATCCTTCCCGGATTGGGTGGCTGATCATCGATAATTTGACAAAGACCAAAAAATGCGACTACAAGATGATCTGCAAGGTGCCAGTAATAAAACGACCCGGAGTAATGCCCCATGACCAAGTGGAATTGGCTTCGCCCAAGGAGGTGACAGGGCAAAGGTCCTTGGGGGTGGGCCTTACACATTGTCCGTGTTCCTGCTGGCAGATTCACATCTAAGATTGCACAGTGCCCTGAGCCTAAGCTGAAAATCCAATAAAACCTTATAAATATTGCCAAACCGTGCAGGGCAGGATCAAAGGACGATATTGATGTACGGGCAGGTTACCCTAAGAGATGAAGGTGCTAGAAATTGTGTCAGTGGCTCGCTCGGCAAATCCTTTCTGGCACAACATGACCTGACTTTTGGCCGAGTAGGCGTTTACCCGACTTAGCACCCTCTCGGCCACCTAATCCGCATCCATTCCGGTTTGCGGCAGGCGATCGGGATCAGTTGCTGGTCGGTTTTGGGTCAGTCTGCGTGTGAGGCTCAGTCTGATGAGTTCATCTCGTCGTCCTCCTGCGGCCCTTGAACTTGGACGTTTTTAAATTCCCTTCCCTGTGTCGGTCTGCGGTCGGCGGTCTGCGGTCTCCTGCGAGTATGTGTAACAAGTGCGCAGGGATAATCTGGTGCACACGCGCACCGCTCGGTCGCATCCTCCTCCCTCTTCCCACACGCTTGGCCAAATAAATAAATTGTAATCTGCTTTTGTGTTTGATTTCAATCAAAATGCAGCCACGCCCAGTTGTCCGTTGTCTTCGACAAGCCTGATTCCCTGACTCGCCGCTCAGCTCATCTCTGGCCTTGGACGCGGAGTCGGAGCCGGAGTCGGGTGCGAAGTCCCAACTTAATCTCAGCCTGCGGCTGAGCCAACTCAACGTTTGACAACATGCCGTTTTCTTGTCTTTTTTCGCTCGCTTGTTTTTGTCCGCTGATCGCGCTGATCTATATAAGCGGATATTCGGATATGCCGAATTCGGGAGAATTCCAAAGACACTTCCAAAGACGCTGCCCGGCGGGAAGTGGCTTAGGCAGGTCCAGAAAATATTTTGGTTGATTTTTGATTTTGCGACAATTTATGGATTAACTTTGTGATCAGCTTGAGCCAGGTCTCTTCTGCTTGTGAATGAATAGCTAGGAGTCCCAAATACAGCCTCTCAGATCATTGGTCAACTATTAATAAAGGCCTTCTCCTAGGCCTGCTTCAATGAATCTTGAACGCTATTAAGTTCATGAAAAAGATCGCTTAGCGAACTGATTTACAAGATCAAGATCGCTGCGATCGCGGCGATCGCTGACCAGGCAGTGGAGAGTCCAAAAGGCTAAGCTAAATTGCCGTTAGTCTTCGCTTTGTAGTTGAGCCGACAAATCAGCGCAATGCTCGCCCATTTATATTTATATCAGCGAGCAATCGACATGATCGCCATCGCCATCAACAGCCCAGAAAGCGCAGAAAGAACAGATCGCCCCGAGAGAGCACTGGCCTATGAATCACTATCGCCGACAAGTCGGACCAAATAACATATTCATGAGCCCAGGACTGGCATGGAGCCTCGGCCTCCCTAAGGCCAACACAGGCAGCGTCGAATTATTTGTGGGATTACGCTGATCCCCCACAGAATGAGGCACTTTGTCGGACGGGAGCAGGTCAAAGGGGGACCAAAGACCTGGACCCAAGTGTCGGCACAGATATGGAATCTAGCTGTGGCAATTGGAACAACTTTGTTAGGAAGGCCTGTGGCAAGATCTGACTTCCGAATGGCTGTAATTGAAAGACTTTCAAATGATTTAATATATCTTTTTAGCATAACTTCATACATTATAATAACAGCCAACGTTAGCTTTGCAAAGAGTTCTGAAAAATGTTCCTTCACCATAAATGGTGATCTGAGCAGGACAGCAATAGGCTGCGATTGACAATGGTGACACACCACACCCACTGCCAGACCCAGATCCAGTTCGGGCCCCGTGCCGAAGGCTGGAGACGCTGCAGTCGGGGGATGATCGGCACACATGACACAGCCAGCGCAACGAATCGCCATTTTTGGGCTGTCCTCTGCTTGATCCTTGTGGCGATCTTCCTGTCTGGCGATCACTGGACGCGGAAGCTGAAGGATGCTGAAATAAATAAATCACAGAGTATATTAGCAAGGAAATTTTGCCTTCTGCCCGCAGTCCTGCCACTTCCCAGATCCTTGATTGGATTTAACTTCACACTTCGTAGGAGGAGGGTTGCAGAGATCGGTTTTATTGTTTCCCCAATTCGTTCCGATTGGGAGCCGAGACTGGCGCTGTTCATGGAGCATATGGAGGATCAGAATCCTCAATAGCTGCAATGCAATGCTATGGATTGCGACGTGTTACTCATTTGCAGCAGATTAGCGACGGCTCCGGTGATCGCATTGTGGACTGGCCCGGCTGAGCCATCAGCCATCAGAGACCTGAAGCCCGAGAATGTAGTCACATCTGCCGCCTGGGCAATTGGATGCGGCTCAATGGCATCGCCTCCTACTTGCCACATTATCACGGTGCATTGTTTTTGTCGTGCGCCTATTTATTCATGGCCCAGAGCGGACCGACCAGGAATAATCTTCCTTCTGGCTGGCTGATGCGGGGCGGGAGCAAGAAATGCGTTCGATTAATAGATGATGTATATATATAAATATATTTATATCATATTTATATATATATATAAATATATTTATATAAATATAAATATAAAATCATAAAAAATAAAATAAATTGAAGGTCCCTAAAATGCGAGTATTTGAGGCCTTATTGTTAGCATCTATTGCCAAAATGCAAATGATTTACAAAAAATAAATAAGTCCATAAATCCATTCGGAAAGCAGCTCAATGTTAGTTTTTAAGTAATTAATAAGACTGCATTTTGAGTATAAAAATGAACGCTTCGGCCAACTGGAAACATCATTTACCGGAAACCCTATTCAGTGGTTTTGTAATATTTTGTAGCATACTTTTAATCAGCACAATAATGCTGCGTACGCAATAAATGCCTAGCTTAATTATTTCTGTTATGAAATTATTTAACCTTGAGTTGTCCTTAAAATTAGGACCTAAAAACCCCCATTTAAGGACCCAAAAATGCGTAACCCTGAAGTCTTCTGAACAGCATATTTTGGCCAAAAATGGAATTTAAGCAAAACGGCGTATATGGTTCGATTCACCATTAAGAGCTTAATTATTTCTGTTATAAATTTTTTAACCTTGAGTTGTCCCTAAAATTAGGACATAAAAAACCCCATTTAAGGGCCCAAAAATGCGTTAATCTGAGGTCTTTTGAACAGCATATTTTGGCAAAAAATGGAATTTAAGCAAAACGTCGTATATGGTTCGATTCACCGTTAAGAGCTTATTTATTTAGCAATAAAATACTTGAAAAAAATAAAAATAAAATTTTGGCCAATTTTTAAAAAAATGATAAGGGGTTACATCATTAAAATTGTCAAAATTTGGCCAAAAATTAATTTTTTCTGATCTCTAAACTCAATATGCAGATTACTTAACCTAATAAAAACTAACACGGAACTGCTTTCCGAATTGAATTTAAGGCTGTTTTGGCTTAATTATGGTTATTTTTAAGGACTGCAGAAGGCGACTGCAGCAGCTATATTTATCAAATATACAGAAGACCCTGTGCGCCCTAAAAGAATGCTATACAAAATTCCAAAACCACTATAAAACTCGTTTGGGAATTGAATTTAAAGCTGTTTTGACTTAGTTATGATCATTTGTATCCTTGAGTTGTCCTTAAAAATTAGGACATAAAAAACCCCATTTAAGAGCCCAAAAATGCTTAAACCTGAATTTTTGAACTAATCAAACTTAAGAATAACCATAACTTGGCCCAAACAGCCTTAAAAACAGCGGATCGGAATATATATGACATTTGGCTGTCATTCCATTTTTGGCCAAAATATGCTGTTCAGAAGATATGTATTTTTGGCTCTTTAAATCGGTTTTTTATGTCCTAATTTTTGGGACAACTCAATGTTAAAAATATTCATAACAAAGTCAAAACAGCCTCAAATTCAATTCGGAAAGCAGTTCTGTGTTAGTTTTTATTAGGGCAATTAATCTGCATATTGAGTTTAGAGATCAGAAAAAATAAATTTTTTGCCAATTTTTGACAATTTTAATGATGTAACCCCTTATCATTTTTTGAAAAATTGGCCAAAATTTTTATCTCATTTTTTTTAAATATTTAATATTTAAATAATTAAGATTTTAACGGCGATTCGGAATATATATGGCTTTTGGCTGTCATTCCATTTTTGGTCAAGTTATGCTCTCCAGAAGACCTCAAGTAGGCGGATATTTGGGTCCTTAAATTGGCATTTTTATATCCTAATTTTTGAACTAATCAAACTTAAGAATAACCATAACTTGGCCCAAACAGCCTTGAAAACAGCGGATCGGAATATATATGGCTTTTGGCTGTCATTCCATTTTTGGTCAAGTTATGCTCTCCAGAAGACCTCAAGTAGGCGGATATTTGGGTCCTTAAATTGGCATTTTTATATCCTAATTTTTGAANAGGGTAATTAATCTGCATATTGAGTTTAGAGATCAGAAAAAATAAATTTTTTGCCAATTTTTGACAATTTTAATGATGTAACCCCTTATCATTTTTTGAAAAATTGGCCAAAATTTTTATCTCATTTTTTTTAAATATTTAATATTTAAATAATTAAGATTTTAACGGCGATTCGGAATATATATGGCATTTGGCTGTCATTCCATTTTTGGCCAAAATATGCTCTCCAGAAGACCTCAAGTAGGCGGATATTTGGGTCCTTAAATTGGCATTTTTATATCCTAATTTTTGAACAAATCAAACTTAAGAATAACCATACTTTGGCCCAAACAGCCTTGAAAACAGCGGATCGGAATATATATGGCATTTGGCTGTCATTCCATTTTTGGCCAAATTATGCTCTCCAGAAGACCTCAAGATGCGGATCTTTGGGTCCCTAAAGTGGTATTTTTATATCCTAATTTTTGAACAAATCAAACTTAAGAATAACCATAACTTGGCCCAAACAGCCTTAAAAACAGCGGATCGGAATATATATGGCATTTGGCTGTCATTCCATTTTTGGCCAAATTATGCTCTCCAGAAGACCTCAAGTAGGCGGATATTTGGGTCCTTAAATTGGCATTTTTATATCCTAATTTTTTAACTAATAAAACTTAAGAATAACCATAACTTGGACCAAACAGCCTTAAAAACAGCGGATCGGAACATATATGGCATTTGGATGTCATTCCATTTTTGACCAAAATATGCTGTTCAGAAGATATGTATTTTTGGCTCTTTAAATCGGTTTTTTATGTCCTAATTTTTGGGACAACTCAAGGCTAAAAATATTCATAACAAAGTCAAAACAGTCTCAAATTCAATTCGGAAAGCAGTTCTGTGTTAGTTTTTATTAGGGTAATTAATCTGCATATTGAGTTTAGAGATCAGAAAAAATAAATTTTTTGCCAATTTTTGACAATTTTAATGATGTAACCCCTTATCATTTTTTGAAAAATTGGCCAAAATTTTTATCTCATTTTTTTTAAAATATTTAATGTTTAAATAATTAAGATTTTAACGGCGATTCGGAATATATATGGCTTTTGGCTGTCATTCCATTTTTGGCCAAGTTATGCTCTCCAGAAGACCTCAAGTAGGCGGATATTTGGGTCCTTAAATTGGCATTTTTATATCCTAATTTTTGAACTAATCAAACTTAAGAATAACCATAACTTGGCCCAAACAGCCTTGAAAACAGCGGATCGGAATATATATGGCTTTTGGCTGTCATTCCATTTTTGGCCAAGTTATGCTCTCCAGAAGACCTCAAGTAGGCGGATATTTGGGTCCTTAAATTGGCATTTTTATATCCTAATTTTTGAACTAATCAAACTTAAGAATAACCATAACTTGGCCCAAACAGCCTTAAAAACAGCGGATCGGAATATATATGGCATTTGGCTGTCATTTCATTTTTTGCCAAATTATGCTCTCCAGAAGACCTCAAGTATGCGGATATTTGGGTCCTTAAATCGGCATTTTTTTATCCTAATTTTTGGTCAATGCATTGTTAAGGCAATATTTCATTATTAAACAATTAAGATTTTAGCGGCGATTCCGAATATAAACGGCATTTATCTGTCATTCCATTTTTGGCCAAATTATTCTCTTTAGAAGACATCAAATGCGGATTTTTGGGTCCTTAAATCAGCAGTTTTATATCCTAATTTTTTGATAAATAAAAATTTACCATAACTTGGCCAGAACAGTCTTAACTAGCCATGTTAGCTAGTTGAAAGTCAAATGTAAGATATCTGTATGCCACCAGCGCTCCATGTAGAACTATGGTTAAGCATGGAAGCTTGAGCTTGCAGCTTTTAGATTTCATCGCTTGGTGTCGCCACTGCATAGGTAAAAACTATGTATGATAGTAACTTCGCCAGAACAGCCTTAACTAGGCATGTAAGCTAGTGTAAAGTCAAATGTAAGATATCTCTATGCCACCAGCGCTCCATGTAGAGCTATGGTTAAGTTTGGAAGCTTAAGTTTGCAGCTTTACGACTTCATCGCTTGGGGTCGCCACTGCATAGGTAAAAACTATGTATGATGGATGTCCAGGTATACTGCATCGGCATTTTATATTCTAATTTTTGGTCAAATTATTTTTAAGGAAATAATTTATTATTAAATAATTAGGATTTTAGCGCCGATTCCGAATGTAAACGGCATTTGGCTGTCATTCCATTTTTGGCAAAATTATGCTCTTCAGAAGACATC